>JAJMSQ010000018.1:0-284418 GCA_030578595.1 Saccharomycopsis guyanensis
CTCGCTCGGATGGCGGTCTGCGACCGCGCCACACACGCAACCCCCCCAGGGTTTTGTGTTCAGCGCGGCCCATATCGCGCATGCGCCCGTGGCGTTGGTACTGCTGGCGTTGGTACTGGCTGGAGCACCCCCGACGACGTCGTTTAGTTTATTATTTCTGGTGGGTCGTTGTTGGAGGTATATTTTGGTATTACGCCCATTTTTATATTCGTAGCGTAGGTATTTATTTTCCTACTTTTCGTGGTTTCTCCCACACTAAATTTAATATTCCATTGGCTGTGGTCGGGACTTCTGGAAAAACACCACTTTACAAAATTCTAAACCTCCTTATTTTATTCCATAAATCACCCTACGGCTTTATCCCCACCCTACTATCCCACACTACAACTCCCAACATCCCGACTCCTCCTGGGGGCGCTACACGCTTCGTCGCTACCCCGGACTGGGGGCTGGGCGGCTCTGGCGGTGGCTCTGGGCGAGTGGCTGGACGGGCTACGGGCGGCTCACGTGGCTTACGTCAGCGACTGGCGGGGTTACGCGGGGTTACGCGGCTCTGGCATGCACCCACCGCGTTGGCGCCTTGGCCTCTTTGACGACCAATATCTCGGTCGGTAATTGTGCCATTAGGAAACTAACAAAATATATCGACTCGCCGTCTTTAACACAGTCTGTATGCACATTATAAGACTCCCTTGGCTCCTGTGGTTTTCCAAAATATTTCACACAAACGCAGCCCTTGTTTTATAATCCCGATCCCGTACAGTCGTCTGGCAGAATCGCGTATTTTAAAATCTTTGAGTTGCGACCTATAAATTGTCATACAGCTAGATAAAGTGAAAACAAACCGATTCCCACTGCTTTCAACTCCCTATCTACAATGGCCACGGAGAAAAAACACCTGTAAGGATGCCGGCGATTCCCCGTAAGAATGTTTTCTCTCCGATCGTTACTATGCGTCCGCCTGTAAGAATGACCGTCTGGTAAGGATTTTTTTGGGAGGCCATAGAGCTGTGGTCGCCTCCGGAGATCCTAGTCCGTAGATGCCCGATAAACCGTCGTCGTCGATGTCGGTTGCAAATCCAAACACAAGCTCCTCTAGTTTGTGGGCCCCCACTGTCACCGTGTCATTAGCATAGGTGCCCTTGGCATAGCCCGTGACATACTCAATACTGAAAGGCTGTGAAACGCACTTGTCGTTGAAAGTTTTAGACTTTGTCGCGTCAAACTCAAATCGACTCTTGTCTGTCGTAGCCTTCTTTATGGTGCCTGTGCGCGGGACCCATAGATCACTGGATCCTGAGTCCACTAACAAATAAAGGGGCTGACTATCAGATCCAAACAGAAACTCCACGTAGGGGAACCAACGATCAACTTTGATTGGGAGCGAGAACATTTTGCTCGAGGTCTGAAGTGTCTGAGGGACGGGATCTGGCATGGGCATGGCCCTGACGGCCGCGAGTACTAAAAGTAAGAAGTTCATTGTGGAGACAGAATTCTTGCCATACTTCCACCGTTATATATTCTCGAGTCCGTCGTAATAACATGTTGCAGAATTTATTGGATGCATGAGCTGGATCACGATCGCGCAGAATTATCGGTCGGACAAAAATAAGCTTCCTATCGAAAACCCGATTGTACTCAGTGTGTACTTAGTGTTGCGGGTCTAGAAGACTGCCTGCCTTGCCACCACTCATTCAAAGAGAAATCAACACGGCCTTCTGAAACAAGCGAATTACTCTAATTAGAGGTAGTGCGTCCGACACGGAGCTTTCTCAGCATGGAGTTTTCTCCCTTGTACTCCTTGACATCAGTTTCCGTGGCCCTGTGTTCATTGACGCTGAGCAGCACTGACTAAGGTCAGTTCTGAGACATTGCCTATTTCCAGGCGATCTTATCTCGGGAGACACACCGCTCAAACCTGAATATTATGTCCGAGGCTCCTTGCATCAGATCGCAGATCGACAGAGAGCACTCCTAACCGGACCCGCAGATGAGGAGTGAAAATGGGTAAGCGAACACTGTCTAATGGCAGGTGAACAGGGTCGACGTTAGCAATGGCATTCTCATAAGACAAGCTTCGCAGTCTGTCTACGGCTACGTCTGTCTACGATTCTCAGCCGGCTTGAGACCCCGCTCGAACCCACAGTTAAGTATTGAAGCCGGTATACGACGCTGCCACTGTCATCCACCTCCCATTTGGATCCAATTAATAGTTCCGTGCCCTCGCTTCTTACCAAGTCCAGACACTATCCGAAACATGCATGGCTGAGGTTTCCAACGGCCAGTGATAATTTACATCGCGGAGCCCTCCGCCAGTACTAATATATCCTACTTTGCATTGTTGCCGGCCCTACTGTTGCGCGGGCATATCGTTTGGCCCAAATGGTACCACAGAACAGAATGTGGTCTATATAACCATGACCCGCGGCCACTTCATCATGGCCGCTAACTCCACAGTATGAGATTCGAAATTGTCCACGCCATTCTTTTTGCTGTCCTCTTCAGCGAGGCGGCTGCCGCTCCGTTCTTCTTGCTGAAACTATTCAACTCTACGTCTCTCACCAATGAAGGAATAAAGAAGCAGGGGAACTCCACCACATTCCATCGCACATTGACCATCGGTAATCATACTTTGCACTTGTCGCCAGCTGAGGGCGGTGTGAGATTGAACCGGACCCATATTCTCTTGAACCAGACGCACCATTTAGATCTCACAAAGGATAAAGTGAAGGAAAACCATGGCCTCAACCTTACTGAAATTATCGAGCAAAAGATTTCGAAAACCGTTTAGAATGGAGTAGCACGAAGTGATTCCTACCTTGGGAGAGTCTCTGGGCGTCCCTCTACCCGAGACTATTTTGGAGCTACTTTGCTTATTTTTATTATTTATAGACCTGGAGTTCATAGATTAATTTGACGTCTCAATATTTTACATGTATCCCACAGGTTCTACTCTCGAGCCACAGCATAGTTTTAGGTTGGAGCGATCAAGATGGCTACTGCGCTTCTGGCACTCTAGAATCTCCCGTTTAGCGTGCTGTGGTACAATCTTACGATTCTGCACTTGGTCTAGCTTATGTCATGATAGCTCGGTTTTCCAGTAGTCACGGTATACCCTACGTAGGGTGAGGGGCACTTCTCCGTATGCTCCCCAATGTATGCCCCCCAATGTACGCTCCGCATTATCTAGAAAATCAGAAACCTTCTTCAGGGTTGCAAACTGTAACAGATCAAGCCATCTACTAGTTAGGTCGCCCTTGCTACAAGTATCTTCACTGATCATTTCATTAAATACCCTCTCTTTAGTCTGCGACACCCTGCTTGAGAGGTTTTTACCGCTTTGGTTCAGCCGGCTGTTGACCTGCAAGAAAATTAAAATTTGACACTGACAGTGAGTTAGTAGTGGAAATGACAGAAACTAATGAGAACTACTAATGGCCGGCACACTATTGCAACAGAGAGAGGCTCAAGCGACCCGCCATCACCATCACACTTCGTTTAATATCCCTTATGGCTACTACGTGTTGGCAGCATCCTGCTTCCACTTGCTACTAATACTAGCAGGCAACTTCATCAGGAGAAAAGCCAGGTACAGACCAAGTTTCAGCAACTCCTCGATAGGCAGACTCATTCTAGCAATATCTGGCACCCCAGCATGGGTTCCAATTGTTGGCTGGGCCCTATTCGCTATTGTGGGCATGCTAGCAATCCCGTTCAGAATCTCCATGGCTGCGGTTCCTGACAACACGCTACTAAACAATCTCAACAGCCTAGTTAAACGGGCAGGCAGAGTGGGAATAGCTCTAATTCCGTTCGACATTTTCATCACTTTAAAGCCTAGTCCTTTGCCAGGAGTGCTTTATTTGTCATTGATTACGCTACACAAATGGGTCTCAAGACTTGCGGTCTTGCTCATCACGGTCCACTCGCTTTGCTTCGCCGAGGAGTGGATCAGGGCAAAGAAATTCTTTGTGTTCGTCATGCCCCAGATGGTATGTGGCGAGATCGTTTTCCTCTTGTGGGCCATCGTCGTGTTCATCTCTCTCAAGCCTGTCCGAGTCTGGAGCTACAGAGTATTTTACTCCGTTCACACTTTTACAGCCTGGGTCAGTGTCCCGCTTCTTTTCTTTCATATCAAGCCAGCAGCCAACCTAATTCTCATGATCAGCTTTGCATTATTAATTTATCTGGCGTTTCTCAGGATTGCCTTCTCATTCAAAGGCTCTAACTTCCGCGTCACAACAACCGACACCAGCCTGCTAATGCTTGTTCAAATAGATGCCAGCCAGCTTCTTGGTGCAATGCCGGGATTCTTCAAGACAAAGGACAATTACTTACCTGCGTCGCATATTCGGGTGTCCACTTCATTATTAAACTACAAGTCATGGCTCTTTGCTTCGCACCCGTACACTATAGCGTCTTTGGGGACCAAAAGCACCATCGACCTCATAATCACGAAGCAACGATTCATATTCACGTCACACTCAAACTACGCAGTTTCGTTTCCCTTGCCAGGATGCGACGCTGAATTTCTTGAAGCTCCTAACAAGAGCCTAACATTCTTATGTACTGGCTCAGGCATAGCTTTTTGTCTACCGATCTACCAATACCATATGCGAACTAGCGCACTTGATGACCCAGAAATGACTTTCATATGGATCACGAGGAACGAGGGCGACTTGTTTGTTCTTGAGGATTTAGGGATATTAGAACGGACCTCAGAGGGATTAACCCCAACGAAAAGCTACAGCAATTTGCACATATACATTACTGGCAAACTGCAGAGCGTGCCCACAACCGCCGGCTTGTTCTCGAGAATGCGGCAATTCTTGCCTGTAAGCTGGAGAGGAGAAACTCACAATGAATACTTCCAGTTGCAATCGGTTGACTCTGATTCCAGGTCCGACTTGTCGATAGGTGCAAACTCTGAGAACTCACTGTTCTTACACCGTGAGCGGCCATCCATTAAAAGCATTCTCACTGACCTTGCAACTCCGTTGAGCCCCAGAGACGCCGCAAATTATCTAGTTGTTTGTGGGAGTAACTCTGCGATGGACGAATGTGATCAATGGGCATCTGCTAATGATGTGAAGATCGTTCAGGAGTCTTTCAGTCTATAGGCCTAGCTGTGGTTACCTTATGCATTGAAAATACACACTACAATTATACTACTATAGACTACAAACCCACACGCTGGCCAAATTCTCTAAGAACCCTGGCGTATCCATGGTAATTATCTCTGTTATAGAATTTCCTGGCCCAACTATATCACTGCTATTCTGACAGATACCAGACAACAGGCCCTTGCGCTACACTGCATACCATGCACTGCATCCAATCTCCAGGACAGCCTGACTCTGCGCAGCACAACTGAGAGCTGGAGATGTCTTAGAATGCGACTGCTACCAGTGTGAATGTAGTCAAATATTAAATCCTCAAATACTCCAGTCCTTGTTGGAGACCGCGACGATATGTGCTAATGAATATATAAGGTGTGTTGGCCCAAGAGTCGTTTCCTCACTGCAAAGCCCCACAAATCCAAGATGAACTTCTACGTCAAACTTGCTCTTATAAGTGCTATTATCAATCAGGTATCTGCCAACCCTTCTAGAACCACTCTTCTGACTATAACTAGCGATGCACACGGTTCCACCTCTCTGTATTATTCAGTGGGTACTAAGACTGGAAACGAAAATCAAACAGTACTATTCACTGAATATTCAGAGCCCCCGCTGGCAAACCTAGCACGTCCCTCTTTGCAGTCGGTGTTGATGGGCTCAGCGTAACCAGAGTCCCTCTGGCTGGCTGTCGACCCTTTCCGCTGAATCAGGGGGCCAGTCAGTTAAGACGCATATGACCTAATATCGTTCTGGCCGGTTTATAGATTAATACATGGGCTATTTATGATTATTATAGACCAAATTATGAGTAATCCGTGGTTCAACCCGAGGGAACAAGTATATGCTCAATCATGGAGCCTACTGTCCTCCAGTGCGACCAGGTAGAACGACGATCACTAAGAGGTAGGATCTAGTCCCTTGCCCGAGCATTGTAAACTCCTACGTCGGCCAAATTTTGCAAGGAGCTAGAGCTCCTGGCATATCCATGTTAATTATCTCTACATAATTACAGATTGTGTCAGTCTAAGTGGTATCACTGCTCCTCTGACAGGCGGTAGAAAACAGGCCTTGCGCTATGCTGCATATCGTGCATCAGACCCAGTCCTCAGGACTGGCTGACTTTACGCAGCACCATTGAGAGGTCTTAGAATGCGCTTGTTACCAGTGTGAATGTATAGAAATATTATTAAATCTTCAAACACTCTGGACTCTGCTGGAGACCGCCACGATACGTGCTGATACGTATATAAGAGATGTGGATCCTCCAGTTCCCTACATCAACTGCAAAGCCCAACGCATACTCAAGATGAACTTCTCCTGCCTCAAGCTTGCTCTTATAAGTGCCATTGTCGGCCAGGCATTTGCCAAGGCTTTACCTGGAACCACTTTTACGACTGATTATGGAAAAGTAAAAACGACCATTACTGTACCAGTAGCACCGACTGGAACTGAAACAGCGGCACTGGTTAGTGAGGTCGTTACATATGTGCAAGTCGTCGGCTCCTAGCGCTATGGTCGTTTCTACCACCTTCCTTTAATTAATAACATCTTATTAGAGGCATTTACTCTGCCAACGCGGGAGCATCACCGGGGTGAGGAGTGTCCTTCTACTGAACCTATGTGGTGTATCTACTGCAGGGAAAACCAGTTGAGGGGGAAGTGAAGAAACCTCTTGCTTTGTCATGCGATACCACAGGTCCGAGGTTTCGCGCTTCGGCTCATGGGTTGCTCTTGGGTATCTCTGTCGTCGACAACGTTAAGATAAGTATTCCGTTTATATATTTGATAGATTGAAATAGAGCTTCTTTGTTTGGACAGTTGGTAGTATTATCTCTTGCGCATTTGTACGCCAGCCCACTAAAAGCTTCGCAATTGTGTGCTAATTAGAAACATTTCTGTGTAATAATCATGCGCTCCGTAATCACAAGTAATATGTCTACCACATGCTGTCTTTGTCGCCGGAGTTACTACTGGTACCAGTAGACAAAACCAAGTCGCAAGCTCTGAAGGCCTATCCAGTACGCTACGTCCTTACGTTAGGAGCAACTCTTGTGGCAATGACAATCAGTGTTTCGCGGTTGTACCACGCAATCCTGTTACTTGAGCTACAAAGCCAGTAAATGGTTCTATGAATCTTGTAGTCTATAATATTCTATGGAAAAAATGGTGTGCCAACAGTTCACTTAAACAAGTTTGTTAGCTACCCCAACTTACTGGTCTTGCCTGTCTTACTCGTCTTGGTGCTCTTGCTGATCTTGGCGGTGGTCGTCTTGCTCGTTTCGGCAGCCTTGGTAGATTTGGAAGTCTCACTGGTGGCTGTAGCCTCCGTAGAAGCAGTACCTGTGGCACTGGCACCCGAGACATGACTCGAACTAGAATGTGTGCTACTCGACATACTCGAAGTGCTCGACGCCGCCTTCGGATTGAATGGATTCTGTTTGCCACTGAGAACATACTTCCCTGTGTACTTTGCAGCAACCGTAGCTGTAGGTGGGGATCTGACGGACTCCTCCAGCACGATGGCTGCCAAATCTTTCGCGGAAATCTTTTCAACATACTTGGAATTCTTCAAAGTACTGGAGGCAGAGTTAGAAGCAGATTTCTTAGTAGACTTCGAGGCAGGCTCCCGCTTGCTTTTCGAGCTCCTAGTCTTTGAAGCAGAGGCTTCCAATTCTTTCTGTCTTTTTCCATAAGCAGAAACTTCTTCTGCTGCCTTCTTGGTATCTGGTAGGGGTGCTATCCCGATGGTCCGGTCATCCCAGTTGACATAAGTGTACACATGCTTGAGGAATGTGTATCCTAAAGTCATCTCTGGTAACTTCCCGTGCCTCTCTTTAAGTTCTAGGAAGTTCAAGAAGCAGTAGTCTGGCATTACCGTGACAAAGTAGGCTATAGGCAATGTAATGGTGACAGCCGCAAATTTGAACTCGAGGTTTCCCATTGCAAGAGGAACTTCATTGCAATCGATTCTAATAAGCCCGTCGACAACATCGAACCCTCTAGAAAAGATCTCGAACAATTCTGGCTCAATGTAGTTCATTGCAGCGCCAGTATCAAGTAGAACTGCTGCACCCACTACAAGTGCACCCTCCTTGTCAGACATGCTAACAAGATACACTTGAGGGAAATCTGAAAGAACATTATTCATCTCGAGAGTTCCAGCAACAGCCCTGTCATAGCCACCAAAAGTAAGACTGGGCAGCCGTGTTCCACTTTTTGTAAGAAGGAATGAGTACGAACTGCTTTCGATCACCCCATTCAGCTTCAATTCGTCAAGTACAGTATTGTGCGTGAACGTGTTGCCAGGATGGTACCCCTCGTGGCGGCTTGAAGTCATCGTTGGAGACGCTAACCCAAGGATTCCAGAAAAAACCTCGTCATCGACGTCAGAAGCATATCCAAACACAAGCTCTTTTAGTTTGTGACCCCCCACTGTTACAGTGTCATTGGCATAGGTGCCTTTAGCATGGCCCTTGCCATAAAAAATGCTGAAAGCTCGTGAAAAGCATTTGTCATTAAAAGATGTAGACTTTTTTCCGTCAAACTCTGCGGAACTCTCTGTAGTTCTAAGATGCTTTATGGCGCCAGGGCCAGGGACCCATAAATCTGCGGATCCCGTATCCATCAACAAGTGAAGTACCTGATTCTGAGAACCAAACAGAAAATCGACAAAAGGAGACCAAAGGTCACTTGCGATTGGAATCGAGAACATTTTGCTTGAAGTTAGTGTCTCTAGGGGGAGAGCGTCGGCAGCTGGCATAGGTATTCCATGGCCACCGAGGGCCGCCGCTAGCACTAAAATAAAGAGATTCATAAATTTGGCATACTCTCCGTATTTTCCCCAACCACTCTCATATTATACCCCAAACCCCTTCGTAATAACGTGTTGCAGAATGAACACGATGCGTATGCTACAGATTGGATCGTGCGTTTCATGCATATCAAACGCAAAGAAAAAATATGTGTGTCTTGGCTTTGTATAACCGACAGCCAGAATTTTGAGGTTCCCGTGGAGTCGATCGGTCTATGCGCAGATCTGGTATACTTTGTAGCAACAGGGCTGATGACCTTTCCCTCTCGTGAAAAGTGAAACCTGGCATAGCTCCTTTGATACAACATTCAAAGAAAGTCGGTGATTCTATCTCGAAGCAGCAGTTGCAACCCAGGGCATCCCCGTTCTTGCTCTGTTGTAGCCTCCATGTTATTTCTCTCACTTGCTTTTGATACATCTTACCTATGCAAGGACTCTGGCTTGGTATCTCAGAATGCAACGATCCCTCGTGTTCTTTTATTCGTTCCTCGCTTTATCTAAGGACAGTCATAATACGTTGCAATCGAATGCCTTCAACTATCTTAGTCGGATTGAGTCATTTATTCATCGCTGCACAGTTGTGCACTTTAACATGTCAACGACCGTTTGTCTTTGAGCCAAGGCATAAGGGTCGTTTGCCGCTCCTCCCGTTCATTGAAGAGTGCTTTGCAGAAATTCTCCAGCACTGACTACATACTCTGTTAATAACCGGTTAGATCCAAGACATTCAAACCGCACTTTTTGTATCCTACTACTGTATTAGCACAGTAGCTCTGGAGATGTTGCAGTGTTAGAACATGAAACATTGACTAAACCTGGAATATTATATCCTACGTCAGGGTGCCATCCGCTCTTCGCATCAGATTACAGAGACATCGTCACGGGGCTCATAACCGGGTACACTGGTCCTAAACACCTGCACTTGAGAATGGGGTATCGAACGACATAACACTACCAAAATGTCTACATAGTGGCAGGCAAATACCTTACTTGCACGCTGTTATAGGGAGCGAACGACGTGCTGTTATAAGATCTTCTACTGGCAAACTAGTCACTTGAACTCTCAACTGAACCTGATCCAACATGGAACAACAAGTAGGCTATACTCCATGCTTCCGAGTTTTAATGCAAACTACATGTGATGCTAATTCTAGTCAAAAATGTCTCGTGCTCAATAATCTATAGAAGTCAAAAAGTGTCAACTTGGTTGTATATATATTGCCATCCTCATATGCATGCTGCATCATTGACTCTCTTGCAGCTCTATGGTTTAGAGACCTCGGATGCACTACACGTACTTTGAGAAGCGTTCATGTCTTTCGTTTCTCTCATAACTTGCTTTAATTTTTGAAACCACATGGCAAACCCCATTGAGTTGTATGAACTCCAAGATTTCTCATAGTTACCAGAGTATACATTCTGCATGGTCTCTAAGACAACTTGATTCGTGATTAGAGTGCATGTCAGTGGTCCTGCAAGGGTAAATAGATATGTTCTGAGGGCCTCTCTTCGCGAGATTGAACCCGACAGTGGGTCTATCCGGCGCAATTTTCTTCGATGCTTGGCAGCAGAGACGCTTCTTGGTGCTTTAGTAGAAGAGTCTAACACTTCTTCCCCTGATAATTCTTCTTTTGAGTCTGAATCATGACCAGTCCCGGCTGGTGATTCTGTTTTTCTCTGGACCTCAGGTGCTTCGGGCTCTTCTTCTGCTGTAGTTCCCTCACCTTCCCAAATATCAGAATCTTTCCATCCGTAGCGAGTAGCATAATTTAATTGAATGGACTTTACCATGAACATCACGTACACAAGTAAAGCAGATGTTTCTGAATTCAAGAATATTTCGACCTTGGAACGACTGTTGACGCTTAGCCGAAGCTTAACAGCATCCTCATGCCAAAAGATGTTGTTGTGTTTGGACTGGAACTGAATGTTTCGAAAGGTGGAAAACGACTGGTCGCGTGGACAATGAAAAGAGATAACGACAGCAAGTGCTTTTATAATTCTGTTTGCATTTTCTACAATTTGAGCATATGTTCCTTCATAGCCTGCATCACAGGTTCTAAGCGAGAATGAGTGATCGAACGTATCCATCACAGCACTATCACTGCCAGCCTTGACGTTGAGTATTCGGGAGTATATCTTGCTGGTCGTTCTTTCAACCATATGCAATTCCTCAAGCTCATTGATTTCGCCCACCAAGTGGGCTACTGCAGCTTGATACAACATCTGAGGATAATCAGCAGATACACCTCTCTGCTTTTCAGAAATTGTTGCACCGGCGTCTAGCATAGTGCTAGGAGAAGTAGTAACATCCATGTATTCTGCACATGTGCCCAAGGTCTTCAACCAGTCATACAAATTGACCTGTCCTTTCTCGTAGTGTTGCATGACAGTGTACTCGAGTCCCCGCGATTCCAACCACTCACATGGCACACTTAGATAAACGATTGCAAACAATCGAAACATGTACAAGTAGCCACCTATCAATTTTCGAATGGCGCCGACCGGCTTAGAAATGCAGACCAGTTTCTTCGGGGCCCGTTCTAAGAAACTGCAACCAATCGCCATTTGCAATAAGTTTAAATGATTGCCGCCGTTGGCGACAATGAACCAATCCGGAAATTTGTACGTTGATTGCTTGAAAACAAGCTCCTTAAGTTCTCCCAATGACGTGGGCTCTCTCGTGAATCCATAGGGAATGGAGAGGTCAAAGACATTTCTACCATAGATGACATACTTCATCATCTCACAGAACCTCTCACTATACTCGTCGAAGAGGCCTGGGGGGAGGGCTAAGACTCTCGTTTCTCTGACACGGCCCTTGCCGGTATCAGGTGGAACAGATGACTCAGCGTCATATCGAAGCTGCCGGAGCCAACTCCGCCACTTCAGATTCAAAGTGAATCGGTCGACTTCCTCTGCTTTTGAGGCCCTCAAATGAACGGCGCCCAAATGCTTTCCGGTAAATGTCGCGGGGCCCGAGCCATCAAAGTCTCTATCAGTCAGCAAAGTCATATTGTCGGCGTTTTCTCCCAAGTTGACAATAATATAGAAAGGGTCCTGAGATTCCGTATCGACTACAATACATAGGCGTTCTCTACCATCTTCAGAGTTCACTCTAACGTTGCCACCCGTCACGTATTCCAAACTAAGATTTTGGAGAGTCAAATTCCGGCGCAATTCAGATTCGCATGAGGCGTCAGCACTCACATGGCAATGATTGTAGTCTTCTGTCATCGACTCCGGGTCGTATTTGTCGCGAAACTCAAAGCGCACATCTGCCAGCTCTTGGGATTGGAAATGGTCAGGGTCGTCACTATCGATAATCTTGCCTTTCGAGACTAGAAATGCGACGTTCTGCCTAAATATGACTATCTTGAAATGTTCAGACGCCGTATCAATGAAGGACATGGTGGGATATTATGCTATTGATCTTGATGGGGTTCTAACGTTACCTTGAGGGCCACAAAATGTATTAACGTCTCCCACAACAAATCTGCATGTCTTCTTTGCTGACAATGGTTTTATTTAAAATCAGATTTTTGCTGTTACTATCTGTTCTTCTAGAAACCCGTGGTGCTTGACACAACGGGTCGTAGTTAATGAAAAAAGAAAAGCATCGAATCTCGAGGCGGGTTGCAATGTCTCAGGCCAAGAGTTTTTCCTCATACGTTTTTACGCCCCGCAATCCATCTCTGAATTTCCTCAGACCAACTTCTAACGGATTCTCATAGACCTAGTAAACCGCTGGCATTGTTCAAAAGGCCATTATGTAGAATCGAGCCGTTTTACAGCCTCGTCCGGGTTTCGACTTTCGGTACCTAGATTTTTGTTTTTCTGGCTGCATCTTAACAGAATGCCATTCGGCGATGACAGCATGGAAATAATACGTCTAATCCTATAGAATATTTTATTAGAAAGCCCTCTACTTCTCTGCATTTAAACAGAATCTACCTTACTCTGAGATGCTCTCTATGCTCTCTACTATCTTCAGCTGACCATGATCCAGCTTGGTGAGCTAGCATCTTGAGGCTATCCCCGGTGCCTGCTCCACACGATTCGATTTGCGGAATGTGGAGTACCTATTGTCTCTGAGCCGTTTGCAAAAGTTTTCTGGCAAATTAGTGGAGAAACCTTACGCAGGGCTGTTGCCTTGGACCCTGAGAATTTATATAAGTACGAAAAGCTTTCCATGACCCCTTGCTTTCTGGGCCTTTTATATTTCTTGTTACGAGTTGTACATTTGCACTTATTCTGCCTGGCACTTACAGTCTCCTACACTGCTCTTTCGAATCTCTCCAATATGAGATACACCATCAATGTTCTATTCTGCTTAGTATTGCTATCGTTGCAAAACGTGATTGCTGCTCCTGCTATTTTCAGATCTTCTACTTCCAATTCCATTTCCTCTTCAAATTCTGGAAGTTCTGGCTATTCGTTTGGTTATCCTTTGCAAAGACAGACTGCACGAACAGAGACACCAGCTATCAAACCTGGTCTTACTGATTCTCTCAAAAATCTTGGTGCAAAGGTCTCAGGTGGATTCAGCAACGCATTAAACACAATCAAAGCAAAGCAAAGCTCGTTGACTTCCTCTGGACGTTCATCGGCCTCAGTTTCTCAGGCAGCAAAGCCTCAAAGACCTGGTTTGACAAGGCAGCTGGCTAATCTAGATGTTAGAACCTTGACTCAAAAAGTCCCAACTGCTACACCTGTATCGGTCTAGTGGAATTCTCACGCCATCAAATATATACCATGTAACCAGCATCTAATTAATGTGAGATGATATTTAAATCTAGTAGCTACTACGCTTAATTTTTCTTCCAAAATACATTTGAGAAGCAGATCGCTGTATGATGAGAACTGCATGGGTTTCCTCTGCAGGTGACTGAGTGATGAAAAACAAAAAATAAAAGTTGTAACTGTGGAGGTATATGGTGGTACTGATTACACCAATATACAAATGTCGAAAACCCTTGTGATTGATAATGGGTCGTACAGCATAAAATTAGGATATGCTTCTGAGGAAGAAAAGGAACCTGAGATTGTGTCTAACTCGATGGTGAAAACCAAGGACAATAGATTGATCATTGGTAAACTCATAGACAAAAACCAAAACATCAGTGGCTGTAGTTTCAAGAGACCTTACGAAAAAAACCAGCTAGTATCGTGGGAATTTGAGAAGTTAATATGGGATTACTGCTTTAATTCTAATGATTTGGGGTTGAATGTCGATCCTATAGAAACGAATTTGGTTCTTACAGAACTGCCTTTCACGCTTCCAAGACTCAGTAAGAATATGGACCAGATAGTGTTTGAAGAGTATGGATTTAAGAGCTATTATAAAGGAATTCCTGCTCTGTTTGTTCCTTTCAACTGGCAGGAAAATGAGAGATTATATGGCGAGACTCCGGTGGAGAGTCTGGCGGTGTTCCGTGATTTTCAGTTGGTGATAGATTCTGGTTTCGATGCAACTTACGTGGTGCCGATAATCTATGGACTGGTCTACTGGGACGGAATACGGAAGTTAGATTTAGGGGGCAGATTTTTAACCGGGTTCTTAAGAGAGTTGATCTCCTTCCGTTATTACGATGTCACTGAAGAACCAATCTTAGTCAACAATATCAAAGAGCAGACGTGTTTTGTGCCCATGAACTACAGTCAATCATTGGAAAGTTTGAAAGAAGACAAGTTGCGCACCTCTAAGGTGACTGATACTTGCAGCATTGTCGAGTATGCGTTGCCAGACTTTAAAACAACCACTCAGGGATACTTATTGACAGATGCTAAAAGAAAAGAGTTGGGAGCTGAAGGTACTGAGGACCTACAAGTGATGAAACTTTATGACGAACGGTTCAGTGTTCCAGAGACACTTTTCGACCCGGCAATCTCTAATATAAAACACACTGCGGGAATAATCAAGACTATCCAAGACTCTATCAGCAGTTGTCCCGAGCTTGTCCAACCGTTACTTGTCAGCAACATCATTTGTGTTGGAGGTAACTTCAACTTTCCTGGGTTTAAGAAACGGTTGGAGTTGGAATTGAAGCAGGTATTGCCTGTGGAATGGGATATTCGTGTGGGGATTAGCAGCAATCCTACTACGTATAGTTGGAAATGTGCCAACAAACTCGTACAGAACCAAGCTTTCTTCAAGAAGATCCTGATTACGAAGGACGATTACTATGAAAAAGGTTGGAGTTATATGAAAGAACGATTTGGATGCAAATTGAATGATTGGTAAATTCTGCCATGCATTGTTTATAGAGATGGGGAAGACGCTCAACCCCTTGCCATTTAATAAACCTTTTCATTTAAACACAGCTAGTAACTTGCTCTGCTTATCTTTCACATATAAGTAGACATCACTGTTGGTTAGTGTTGAGTTCGTTTTCCTTCATTCATCATTACTTACTGTCCCTCGTATTTTATTAGACCGAATCCATCGTCATCTATTATCTTGCCCTTGTTTTGACTCAATATCTGATACAACTCATTGGCTTGCTTATTAACATCTTCGTTTGGGTAGCTTTTGCTGGCTCCTAATAACAATCCTTCATCCAACCCAACGTACAACACTTGATGGGAGTCGTTGAGCCCCTCAATTCCTGAACTAAACTTCATTAGTACTCAGAAATTATAATTTACCCATACCTCACAGGGAGAAAAATAAACTGTTTCACTCACATATCACTTAAGTCCATTGCCGTACCTATAACATTCCGTCTAGGTTCCTACTAGACAGTGTGGCGCCGATCTCTTCCCCCGGGTAACCCGCTCCTGCAACGACGTTGAAAGTTTTTATGTCGTAAGCGATGATGTGGATCTAGTTGCGAAATAAGGAGATGGAGGCGGTATAAATAATAACAGACCTTGAGATTTGTTGTTTATTTTCTAACTTTCCTTGCTTGCTTATTTCTTAATCATTGTTCTTTTCTTTACTTCTCCCTGCTGTTTCGCATTTTTTCCTTTAGATATCCTGGCGTTGCATTCCCTTGATTTGCCATGGACGAGTGTCACAACCCTCAACCGACAACCCAAGCAAACGCCTCCCAAGACCATGAGATACCAAACACCTTACTGATCACCACCCATCTACGCACTAAGAGTGGCGCCAGCTTCCATAGTGTGAGCGAGAACCATCTTTCACCGTTCGCGGGTTCTGTGCCACTTACCCCGGTTTCACAAACCAGTGGATACTTCACTGATGCCACCACTGCCACCAGCCATAGCCTGTTGACCCCAGTGTCGATGCATTCCCCTGCCGAGTTGCCTCGGCTTACAAGAAAAAGAAAGTTGTCCGACGTGGTTGACGATTACGACTACGAGAATGACAGCGAGATCGAGCTATTGGTTTAGGCACCACCAATCGCTCTATGCACTACATTGGTCCACTTGATATCATGGATGGCATGTTCGCCGGCGTTTCATAGATCCTATTTACACTTTGACCTTCTACTGTTGGAGCTTGGAGAAGTCGACGTCAAAGCTAGACCCGCACCCGCACGCGGTCTTCGTGTACGGACTGTCGATCACTTTGAACGAGCTCCCTATTAATTCTTTCACATAATCGATTTTTGACTCTCGAAGAATCTGTAGACTTGGTTCGTCAAGCACCACTTTGGCTCCGTCTCGTACAAACACCGACATCTCGTCCTCGGCTATGTCGTCTTTGGTGAGCTGAGATAACGGCACTTGGTTCAAATCCTTTGTTATCACTTTATCTGCAAACAAATCAACCAAATTTATATGGTACTGGAACCCATGGCAGCCTCCTGATTCCACTGCTATTTTAATTGCTAGGTTCTGGTTTGAATCATTGCTCATAATCTGATTCAATTGTTTAACTGCAGCTCTAGATATAGACACTTTCAATGGCACTTTCACTTCGCTGTCTGGATCAGCATACTGTTCGTTTATCACTGATGTCTTATCAAGACTTTGCTGGTTATCTTCTATCAAACTATTGAACTTTGGAGGAGCGATATCTGATTGTTCATTATGAGGTTTAGATTGTGATGATGCCGATAAGACTTGTTGTTGATGGAAACTTCTGGTGTACCGTGGTACAATTATTCTCAGACTGGATCTTAAAGAGTGTCTTGTTGCTACTCTCAATATCTGATACTTAGGTATTTTGAACATTGTATAATAGTAGTGTAGATTGTAGATCGAATTAGAACCCTCACAAAAAAATTACTAATGGACCTCCGCAATATCACCGACCGAGTTCAAGGCCGGGTAACCACCAGGCACTGACCGAGTTTACCGCAACCCAACTCTAGTGACAATGCCGAATCGGAATTGCCAAAAGAATATACTACGTTTAACAGTCACTCTTTCACGACTCCATCCAAACTCATAAAACCAAGAACCAGCGTCACTCGGCCACTCACCGTGACACACAGACGGGACTTTGTCATGTGATCAGAACCCTTGTTGCACGTGATTCAGATCTAGTGTATCAGTTCGACTTGATCACTGTTATCTTCGTATTACGAGAGCCGTTTCTTGATGGACGAATCGGCAGACCTGTCGAACAAAGCCAACTACATGAGTGTTGATATTGAAAACAATGTTCCTGAGCAGCCCCCTGCACCTAAATCAACGAACCCTGTCACTGACAGAGTGTTGTATCAGCGGACTGTTCTTGGATACGAGATAACAATTCGGCTCCACCAGGTTCAGTATTTGACCTTTGTTGCTATTGGATTGGCACTTTTGTGGCCATGGAACTGTTTTTTGTCCGCTTCCGAGTACTATGCCACAAGACTCAGTCATATGGGTGGCGCGAAGTACGCGAAAGTGTACTCTTCTACCATGATGTCTGTGTCGACCGTGGCCCAACTTATCTTCAACTACTACCTTTCTCAAAAGCAAGTTGGTGCTGATTACCACAAGAGATTTATCTCGGGTCAGGTAATGAACCTGATTATTTTCTTGTTGATGGCTGCCAGCTGTGTTTGGTTCTTGAACATCAATGTCACTGTGTTCTTCTTCTTCCTCATGGCCTTAATCTTGGGTTCGTCTTTGAGTTGTTGCAGTTCTCAGAACGGGTCGATGGCTATTGTTAACGTCTATGGGCCGATATACGCTCAAGGTTTGATGGTTGGCCAGGCTGTTGCTGGTGTCTTACCGTCGGTGGCTCTTATTGCTTCTATCTATATTATTGGTGAGAAGCCTAAAGCCGAGTCTGTAGAGAAGAACTATGGAGTGATGATCTATTACTTGACCAGTACCGTTGTTTCTTGTTGGGCACTCGTGATGTTTTTAGGATTCATCTACAAGTATGCTTTTGAAGATGCAGAAACCGCCCATGACCATCATTACATTCAGTTAGTTGATGAAACTGGAGAAATCAGTAACCAATTGACCGACGACTCAAGCCCTGTTGATGTCGAGGCCGATATTGTGTTGACCGAGCAAGGAGAAGGACGCCACGTCCCATTTTCCAGACTTTGGTTGAAATTGAAGTACATTGTGTTGACCTTGGTGTTGGTGTTTGTCATCTCTTTGATCTTCCCGGTGCTTGCAGCCAACATCGAGTCTGTCAACCAGACCACCACGGACAAAATCCATTTCAGCAATTCCAACGTGTTTATTCCGTTTGCTATCATGATCTGGAACGTTGGAGACCTTGCTGGACGGATTGCTTGTGGTTACACCCCGTTCCAAATGACAAACGAACGTATGATGTTCGTCTACGCTGTTGCCCGGGTGGTATTCGTGCCGCTTTTGTTCTTGTGCAACTTGTCAAGTAAGCTTGCCTCGTCCGAGCCAAAAATCAACTCTGACATTGTCTACTTGTTCATTCAGTTCATGTATGGAGCCACCAATGGACACTTGTCGTCTAACTGTTTTATGTGCGTTGGACCTAAATTTGACAACGATGACGAGAAGAAAGCCGCTGGTGGGTTCACTACAGTGTTCCTCAGTATCGGACTTGCGCTTGGGAGTCTTGTGAGTTACGTTTTCGTCGGCATAATCGGCTAACCATTGCCCCAGAAGAAAAACCTTAATAGAAACTACTTAGCATAAATCACAACGTATAATTAAATCTATCAAAGTAAATCAGTGTAGTTTAGTGGTGTATCAATGTATCAGACAAGGTAAAGCGAAATGAATACTGTAAGAGCCAAAGAGCCAGCTTGGCTGAGGGTTCTAAGGACATTAGAGGAGTTTGCAAACACTGCAGCCGAAGCACTGGCGCTTGCTGCTGAGGTTTCACTAGAAGAAGCAGTAGAAGCAAGAGTGGTCGATGCGTAGGTGTTGTCAGCTGACGTAGAGTCTTCAGCAGCAAGAGTAGCAGTACCGGCAGCTGCAGAGTCAGTAGCAGCAGCAGCAGCCTCAGTAGTTGCAGCAGCAGCTTCGGTAGAGGCAGCAGCAGCTTCAGTTGCACTTGAACCAGAAACAGTAGTACCTTCAGCAGCAAGAGAAGATGTGGCAGCAGCAGAGCTTGCAGAACCTTCACTTGCAGCGGTGGTTCCTGCAGTGGCAGCAGTAGTTCCAGCAGCAGTAGTACCAGTAGAAGATCCTTCGACAGTCGAAGCTTGAGCATCAAGAGTTGAGCTTGCAGAAGCAGTAGAGCTAGCAGTAGCAGCAGTAGAACCAGTAGCAGCAGGAGCAGCAGAACTGGTAATAACCACACTGGAAGCAGCTGTCAATGGACAGTAGGTAGTGTACTCAGTAGTAACTCCACTAATAGTTTTGGTGACATGGGTGACTCCGGTAGTCAAAGTGCTGTTATTGGTAGTAATAACAGTACTGTGAGAAGCAGTCAAAGGACAGTAAGTGGTGTAAGATGTAACGACACCACTGACGGTTTCAGTGACGTAAGCAATACCGGTAGTCAAGGTGATTGGAGTGTTCGAGGTGGTAGACGAAGCAGAGCTAGCAGCAGCAACTGAGCTGGTAAGCACCACAGTTGAGGCGGCAGTCAATGGGCAGTAAGTAGTGTACTCGGTGGTGACTCCGCTGACAGTTTTAGTGACATGAGTGACTCCAGTTGTAACAGTGCTGTTGTTAGTGGTGATGACAGTGCTTGAGCTGGCAGTCAATGGACAGTAAGTGGTGTACTCGGTAGTGACACCGCTGATAGTCTCAGTGACGTAAGCAACTCCGGTGGTCAAAGTGACTGGTGTATTTGAGGTGCTTGACGCAGTGGTTGCGTTAGCAGCAGTAAGAGGGCAGTAGGTGGTGTAAGAGGTAACAACACCGTTGACAGTGGTGGTGATATGGGTGACTCCGGTAGTGATGGTAGACGCACTGTGGGTGACAACAGTAGAGGAACCAGCAGTCAATGGACAGTAAGTAGTGTACTCAGTAGTAACACCACTGACAGTCTTAGTGACGTGAAGAACACCAGTAGTGACGGTACCGTTGTTGGTGGTAAGCACAGTGCTGGAGCTGGCAGTCAATGGACAATAAGTAGTGTACTCAGTAGTGACACCGTTGACAGTCTCAGTGACATGCACGATACCAGTGGTGACAACAGAACTAGATTGAGTAATAACAGTAGACGACACAGAAGCACTGGTAGTTGAAGCACTAGACGAAGAACCAGAAGTCGAAGTGGTAGAACCAGAGCTGGAACTGGAGCTAGAACTTGAGCTGCTAGAACTTGAGCTGCTAGAACTCGAGCTGCTAGAACTCGAGGAGGAACTACTAGAGCTAGAACTGGAGCTGGAGCTAGTGCTGGTGGAGGTAGAACTAGAACTAGAGCTTGAGCTTGAAGTAGAAGTAGACGTAGAACTAGAGCTTGAACTAGAACTAGAGCTGGAACTAGAGCTAGAAGAAGAACTAGAACTCGAACTAGAGCTAGAACTAGAACTTGAACTTGAAGTGCTAGAACTGGTGATGGAAGTACTGGTAGCAGTTGGTTGAACAGTGAAAGCAGTCAATGACAAAGTGTTGGCTGAGCTGTCACAGTTACCGGCAGTGTTGTAAGTAATAGTACTTCCATCAATGTCAATACAAGAAGCACCAGTCGACTCAGTGTAGTCAATGGAGTAGATGCTTGCACTAAGAGTGTCACTGTTACTGTTACTTGCAATCGATTCAATCATGAAGTTGACAGTAGACACAACATTGTAAGGGTAATGAGAAGACAAACTAGAATCAGCATCGGCAGTGGCCTTAGTAAGAGTTCTAATAGTAGTTCCATCAAGTTTCCAAACGATCTGAGTGCTGCTGATCTCAATGTGGTAAGTATGGAACCCTGCAGTTAAGTCGACGCCCATGTCTTTGACATCAGAGGTAGAGTAAGTACCATAGTAAGAAGCAATGATTTGGTTTGGGTTGGCACCAGAAACTTGAAGTGCAACGACAGACGAAGAAGACGAGATCTTGAATGAAGTCAAGGCATCGCTGGCTCCTGCACGAATCAATGCTTCGTAGGTTCCGTTCAAAGTGTAGAATTTAGAGGTCATAATCTCGTTCTTTCCGGCAGTGTTGGTCACTGACAAGTCTAAAGCAGTTTTTTCTTGGGTGTGGCTGCCATCTCCAGTAAAGCTGAATTCTGATGTAGGATCAGGGCTGGCTCCTTCTTGGAACAGAAGGTACACCTCTTTGGTGGTACCTGAGCCTAGCACAGTGTAACCCAATACCACTCGGGCAAGTAATAAGAAAAAGAGTGAAAACATTTAACGAAAGACTGAGGTAGGAGGCAAAAACTCTTCAAAATCCCAGCCTAAACGGCCCTGCCCTCCAGTAGTATATATATCCTGGTAGCGCGACATTGCGAAGGGTCTGAAACGCATGCCTGTTAGATGTTGGATATAATAAGTATTCGATGTTTCAACCCATGGTAGCTCATGCATATTCCGGGGATTTGGGCCCCACGTGACGCCTAGACCCACCAAAATGCAGGATTTTGCTACATCTACAGGCCCGATTAGGAATTAATTGTGCATTTCTTACAACACTATACACTAGTAACGGCACGCACTAGTTCTCAAGTTGCAAGTCTGCGAGGTCAGCAACCTCATTGGCCTGAGCCAATTGGGCAAAAGGCTTCCATTTTGGAACATCTTCGGTAATATTTCCAAGGGCCGCTTTGACGGTTCGTTCGAAAGTCACGTTATGCACCGTATCGTCCAATTTGACCCGAGTGTCGGTGCTTCCTGATCCATGGTTCCCCTTAGGATCCAAGTAAAAGATAGATGTTCCGTTCTGGGCCTTCTTAAGTTCGTAAACCTTCAATCCATCGATGCTGGTAGTCAAGTGATCTTCTTGCCCCAACAGAACATTCAACTTGACCGAGGAATCCTCTGGAATGCTGGTGACATTCATCAAGAGAACAGTACTGTACTTCTGCTTCTTTTCTGCGGAATGAAGCAAACCATGGGTTGCGTTACTAATAGAAACGTTATTAGTGTTTGTAACAGCAGCTACCACCCGCGAGCTGTCTCCAAAATCCTGGTACATCTGGATATTAGAGTACAACACCCCGTGACTAGAATCCAAGGTGAAGTTGTGTTCTGATCCATTTACGAATTCGATCAGGAAGTTAGCCGATGCCTGAACCGACTCTGAGTAAGAGATGATTTGTCTCAAGGAAGTTGGATCCCATTCGCCAATAGTGAGGATGCTTTCCTTTGGAGGTAAGCCAAGGAGTTCCACAGTTCCTGACATCTTGGCAAGGGTAGGGTCTTCCCAGAGAAACACGTTTCCGGTAATGATCCAGTTAGTACCTGCAATAACTTCCTTGGAAGCAATTCTGACAGTTGGAATTTGACTTCCAGCGAACACCTTGACAGAAACAGTAGAACTCTCATTCAACAACGGCAACAAAGGAGTGACGTCGATATCAATGTGACCTACGTCATAGGCATTAATACCAACCACTGGATTCCACAATGAAGGAGACACTCCTCCAGTATAAATCACAGGAGGTGGGGCCTGCACTGCAACCAAGACATCGTCAACGAAAACCTTGACCAATCTAATTGGTCCCTTGGATCCAAAGTTGTTTCCATGGTCCTCGAACTTGTCAGCGTAGAGATCAATGAGGTTCAGGTACCAGAACTCCTCCAAGGCATTACCAGAAACAAACAACCGTAAAGTTGCTCTGAAGGTTTGAGCAGTGATCTCAGGGAAAGTAAACTCAACAGCATCATCAGGATAATATTTCAAAGGAGGCAGAGAAGTGACAATTGGAACAATCGAAGTTGGAGGAACATCCATCTTGTGTTTAGCCTGTTCCTCGGTTGCATTGACTTTGTAGTCGTAGTAAGTAGCATAGAGAGTGACATTGAACTCTCCATTCAACCGACCAGACACAATGTTATCCAATTGGAACATGACCTCACCATCCTCCTTCAATACAGAAATGTACTCAGAAACATCCTTAGTGAAGTTGAACAAGATCGGGCGTCCGCCAGGCTCCGCAGTAGAGGTACGCCATAACGGGATCCCGTTAACATAGAGATGAGCCAACCGGTCATATTGGACCCCGAAACTAGTGGCCACTAACTCAATCGTGACCTTGTTAAACTCAATCTCAGGGGCTTTGTACTCGGCAACCCCTGGCACCCCCCAGGAATTGGCAAAATTGTAGTTCAAAAGCTCTTGCGTGAAAACCGGCGTGCCGTAATCAAGAACCGGAGGTGCGACTTCGATGATCTGATGCGGCTCCTTATCGTCCGCGAATGACCCAATTCCTTGCGAATAGTCAGCAACAAGTTGTCTGATGTTGCGGACTGGTCTAGCATGGTGAGCAGCCAACTTATCAATCATCACAATGGACCCTTGAGGTGCATTGACATAGAAGAACCATCCAACAAGAACGGTAGCGATTGCATATTTAACCGCAGTCAAGAATCGGTGGTTGCTTGCCATTGGGGCGTCTCCTCCACCTCTAAGTAATTGTTTCTCCATCGTGAAAGGTCTAAGATATCTCTCGAGTGTTTGTTTAAAAGTTTATCTAGAAAAAAGAACTAAAAAATAAAAAGACAAAGGAATGGACAAAGATATAAGCGAGAAGAAATCTGTGGACAAATTGACAAACTAAGAAATGCTGGCTCCCTATCTAGTCCTCGGCCGGCCTCTGTCAAGATTATGCACCCCCTGCTGCACACCCCCGGAGTGCGGTTAGGGAGTGATCAAATGCATGGCTCCACATTCAGTGACTCACGGCAAGTCTTTTCACGACAATCATTAATCGCAATTGCAATGATATCGAGACGATTGTTTTCCAGCAGTGCTTCGTCTAGTCTTAGACACTTGGTGTCTATTTCCGAGCTTACGGATTTTGAGTTCAAGTCTCTTGTGGACAGAGCTGCCTACTACAAAAAGGCAGTGAAGTCAAAGCTGGGGGTTTTCCATACAGATTTGGCTGGCCAGACCACAGCTTTGTTGTTTTCCAAAAGATCTACAAGAACAAGAATCTCGTCTGAAGGTGCAGTCAGTTTTTTTGGTGGCCATCCCTTGTTTTTGGGGTCCCAAGATATCCAATTGGGGGTGAATGAGTCGTTCTTAGACAGTGCCAAAGTGATTTCGTCCATGACTAACGGGATCTTTGCAAGAGTGAATTCCCACAGCGAGATCCAGGAGTTAATCAAGCACAGTTCTGTGCCAATCATTAATAGTTTGTGTGACAAGTACCATCCGTTGCAGGCTATTTGTGATCTCCTTACTATCACTGAGAAATACGGTCCTACATTGAAGAACAAGAAGATGGCTTGGGTTGGAGACGCAAACAATGTTATCAACGATATGGCAGTTGGATGCTTGAAATATGGAATGGATGTCAGTGTTGCAATTCCTGAGGGCTATTCTTTTGATGCTGATGTTGCTAAAGTTGCTGAGCACCTTGCCGACAAACACTATGCTAAATTTGAAATCACCAACGACCCAGTCCAGGCACTCAATGGTGCCGATGTCATTGTGACTGATACCTTTGTGTCAATGGGAGAAGAATCGCAAACCAAGGAGAAATTGAAGGCGTTCCAAGGTTTCCAGGTCAATGACGAGTTGATCTCTAAATCTAATGTTAACCAGGACTGGACGTTCATGCACTGCTTGCCTAGACATAAGGAAGAAGTCAGCGACGAAGTCTTCTACAGTGATAACTCAGTGGTGTTCAGACAAGCTGAGAATCGGTTATACGCAGCCATTGCAGCAATCGAAGCATTCATCATCAATGACGGAGGTTTTATTGGTTAGTTCTCTGACTCTCTAGTCAAACACTTCGACTCCACCATGAGCTAAGCTCACAACTATCGTTTTTATTTAAAGTCATCCAGGCACATGTCCTACCAAAATCATAAGAAGCTTATATTCAATTTGTAAGAAAAACATAAATAGTTAACACTGTTCAAAATGCAGCACGTGGAGTATAGTCTATATAGCGGAAATGAATGCGTAGGGTCTAATTTAGTGGTATTGTGTTTTCAGATGTCTTAACTACTTCTTGGAGAAAACACAAAGTTGGCAGTTCCTCCTTTAACGGACACAGTACAACCGTCAGTCTTAGAACCTGGGCCCCCACTGTATTGCCCGTCCACATAGTAGCAGTCACCTTGCACGACAGCATCGCCAACTCCCTCAATTCGGAGATTGTAATTTGGTGCATTCTCGTTATTTGGGTTTGGGATAATCGAGAGCCATGTCATGTTAAGAGTGAAACCGGATCCCAACACCACCGGGGCCCAATTGCCAATAGTGGTGCTTTCGTTACCCCATTGGCATCCCTCATCGATGTCGATACCAGCATTGTTAACGTAGTATTGAGAGGAAGTCTTACCTCCTTTCCAGGTGTAGTAAGTGTCTTCTATCACGGCAGACATTGGCTTTTTGCCTCCAGGAACAAGTCTGGTTGGGATGTTCATGTTTTCAGAACCTGGGTAATCGGTTCTGCAAAGCGAAACAACCTCATCTAATTGAGATACAGCCCAGTTGGTGTTTTCACCCCACTCACAAAGATAGTCAACATCTGTTCTGGTACGGTACAAGTAACCATTCTTGCAGAGCAAACCACCTCTGGATTCTCCACTAGCTGGCTGGGTATCTGGCCATTGAGTCTTCGACATACCAGCCTGGCAGGCATACGAACACAACCATCCTTCTTGACATTCGAAGGAAGTGTCACCAGTGTCGTAGTTAGTGACCGAGGCCCATCCGTTTCTTCCAATCCATGGCAATTTAATCACACCTTGACCTAATGGGAAGTCAGAACATTTGATGGTGCCGTCAACGAACTTCTCAGTTGGCTCTTCAAAATCTTTCAAGTCACCATTAATATTACCAATGGAGGCTGGAAGATCGGTACCAGTTGAATTAGAGCTAGAATCAGTGCTAGATGCGTCGGCAGAACTAGCTGCCAGAGCAGCAGTGTCTGTACCTGAAGCTGACACAGTGGCTCCTGCTGCAGAAGTAGCAATACTTTGCAAAGTGGTTGGGAGAACAGTTGTGCCAACATCGACAGCAGACGTAGTGACGGCTTTGTTAACTGGTTGGTCCGAAGCTACCACAGAAGCAGTAGTAGAATCGTCTTCATAAACGGTGGTACTGATGTCAACCTCAGTTGTAAGGTACAGATACAAAGTGGTGATAGCTCTTTTGTGGTAATGACGTTTTTTAATCTCTTCGCCGTTGGCTAATGCCATAGCACAGGCGGCAACCAAAAAGAGATTTGCTTTCATGATATCTGATTCTCGTTTGATTTCTCAGTGTAGATTCTCGGTTCTATTGTAACGATCTCAATCAAACAGCGCAGGATAATCAAGGTAGTGGTCTCTGCTCAATAAATCTATAATACGCTCAACTATTAAATGAATGACAAAGTTGGAGATGAGCTGTATAAAGTATAATACCTAGCGATAATCGATCAAGAATATGACTAGTAATTCAGGTCTCATGTGGCATTGGCTCGATAATATACGCAGACTAGCACCAAGAAAACCTAGCCCCTGGAACAGGACCATACCTCCATGTTACCAGATCATACACAGGGACCATACAATTTTGTCTAAGAATATAATATTTTCCCCGGTGTTACAAAAGAATGGGAACTGGTAAATTCCCAAAGTCCGGTAATACCTCAAAGCTCAATGACGATCAACGCACTGTTTATGCAGCGTCCTGTGAGGTACCCTAGATGAAACTAACTATCAGCCGCTCTCCAAGATGACGTAGGTTTTTAAACGGCGCACAGTATTCGAATAACGAACTGAATAAGGGGTCTGGGACACAATTTAGTTAATTATAGGTTCTCTAGTAATTATAGAAGCAGTGTTGTTTCTTTTAAGCTTCTTGCAAAAGAACAGTTGACACGCCAAGCGAGAAGTCTAGGACAAACTGTGCGCTGGTCGGTAGTGCATGAGTATCAGATCGAAATTCACCGGTACGAATGTTCCAAGAATATTATTGAGTCTATCTAATATTCCTGAGCACTGTAAATAATATACCGCACCCACAGATCCAGAATTACCTCGCGAGTTACACGTAGCTAGTTTGGTTTATTGGACGGTAGTGCAGATTATATTGACCCAACGGTTGCACTCTTTGGAAACAGCTGGTATCTAAGCTTGGAAACTACGGGACTACCAGCATACTTACAATAATGTCATTCTTGGTCTTAATAGATGATCGTTGTTCGTGATGGTAACGTAGTGACGTCTTTGAGAATCCTCAGCCTGGTATCCCCAGAATCTTGTGGTCTGCAAATGCAGCAGCCATCTCTACTTAAGACACAAAAGTCTAACATATATTATTTGTTCCTTAAACACCGTTATCCTTTACTTTTTATCACATTTCTTTTTTCATTTCCTAACCCGCTTTTTCAAGGTATGACATCAACGTCTCTCTACCCAATAACTTTATCCCCTTTGACTCTCTGTTTGTATTGCTCTTCTTGTTAAAGAACTTTCCCTTGATGTTGTCCCATTGCTTGAAAGTAATTCTTTCCAATTCAGGAGACGTTTGAATCCCAAGCAGTTTGAGTTTTGCTGAGTTCAACGTCACAGTATCAATGTAAGTGTTTGCAGCAAAGTTGCAAAAGTAAATGACTGTCCCTCTGTTGTACTCTGCTTGATCTTCAGGCGGTAATATCACTCTATGAAGTGCGGATTTGAAGTACCCTCCAGTTAAAAAAGTCAATGCATCGCCAACATTGACTATAAATGAGTTTGGAGTGTGGCTCACGTACTTCCACTCATTCGTAACATGATCTCTAATTTGTAATGCCAAAATAGACTGCGAGATAATAAAAGTCAATGCTCCTTGGTCACTGTGGCCTCTTAACCACGTACTGTTTGTCTTTTGCTTATACTCGTCATCTACTTTGTGGTAGTAAATGAAACGACCGACTCCTCCTCCCGAGTTGTCAAGATCATTCTCCACCACTTTAAAGTAATGCTGCCAAAACGAACCTTCTGGCAATTGCAATATAATGTCAAATAACGTCAGAATTTTGCGAAGAGCCTCATTGTGTAAAGCTTTAAAGAAGCTGGAAATGTCATCCAAATGGTGCTCCACAAACTCAGGATACTTGATCTGGTTTCTGAAAATGTCATCATGCAAAAAGTATCGCACATTGAAAAACTCCACATTGTCTTGCACCCCGTTATCATACGTGAAATATCCTCGAGGCTTGAACCCAGGTCCTCTTATAACTCCCAAATCATTGTCCAGTTCTTGTTCTGCCTTTTGTGTTCCACCCACAAAATCAGTTTTCAATTCGTCCGGCATCTCCGCAATCGATTGACCTATTGATCGCATATAGTCAAGAACGGATTCTGGTATGCCATGGCCGACGAGCTTAAAAAACCCATCGGTACTCAAGGCTTTCTCTAACTTGTTTGCCAAAGCCTGTCTCGATTCTAGACCTTCAGGTCCCTCTTTGTACGTACTCAAATCAATAGCTTCAAGTCCGATTTGCTGGACGTCGCTTGAGGTGGTTGGTGCCTCGACGAACGGTCTGAGATTGTACTTCTGATCAATGGACATTGGCTTATATCTTTGCTATGAGCTTTTGAGAACTATTGTTTGGCGGTTTTCAGTCAATTGAGAACCTTAATATACATCCTCGGTTGGCTTACTAACGGTGCGTGTGAGTGCTTTCTCGTGATCTCAGCTCATTGAAACTGTGGGGGTTCAATATTGGTGGAGGTGGGTGGAGTAGGGTGCGCAATATAAAGGTGTAAGCTGTGACCTGAGTAAACAAATGATGATTCCTAGCGTTGATCTTGTTTTATTTACTGTTTGCATTGTGAGTATTGAGTGCTACCATATTGTTCCGGGGATTCACGCACTCACACAGGATGCAGATCACCACATTTAATACTGTGGAAGCGAGCCTGCGTAGATGCATCCTCAGGAAACCCTGTCAAGCCAATACTCTGCATACAAATATAATAACATAAAATCTATTATTCTATATCTATTCTTTAAGAGAACACAAAATTGGCCACACCAGCTGTGACCGAAACTGTACATCCATCTTCGGAGGTACCACCACTGAGAACACCGTTTTTGTAGGAACAAGAGCCTCCTCCCTGGTAACCGGATCCTCCAACAATTTCAAGGTTGTAGTTTGGTGCTTGCTTGTTGTTAGGATTAATACTAATAGAGAGCCATGTTTCACCTCCGGTGGAACCAGCACCAAGGACCACTGGGGCCCAGTTACCAACAGTACCGCTTGAAGTACCCCACACACAGCCTTCCTCGACATCAACGCCAGCGTTGTTGACATAGTATTGAGCGGAGGTCTTCTTACCTTCCCATTGGTAGTAACTGTCTTCATCGACGACCGACATTGGCTTGGTAGAACCGGCAGTCAATCTGGTTGGGATGTTCATGTTTTCGGAACCTGGATAATCGGTTCTGCACAAAGAGACAACTTGACTGAGTTTGGAGACTGCATTAGAAGTCTGCTTACCCCAACTACACAAGTAGTTGGTGGCAGTGTTGGTTCTGTACAATTTTCCGTTTTTGCAAAGCAATCCTCCTCTGGATTCCCCAGAGGATGGCTGACTGGAAGGCCATTGGGTCTTCGACATACCGGCCTGGCATGCGTAAGAGCAGAGAGCTCCTTCCTGACAGGTGTCGTAGGTGTCACCGGTGTCTGGGTTGGTGACAGAAGCCCAACCACCTTTTCCAATCCAGGACAATGCGACCACACCCTGTCCTGAAGGGAAATCGGAACAACTAATAGTACCGTCACTGAATCCACTGGTAGGGTTAGAGAAACTGCTCAAGTCACCGTCGATGTCAGAGGAAGAAGACGAAGAAGAGGCAGACTTGTCAACAGTATCTGAAGAACCGCCAGAAGAAGCACTACTAGCGGCAGCCTGAGAAGTTGCAGCCTGAGAGGTGGCTGCGGCAGCAGTAGTGGCGGCAGCAGCTGCAGTCGTGGTAGCAGCACCTGGTGTATCAGCCACAGTCATGGTCCAGACAGCAACAGTGCCCCCAAAAGTAGCAGAGGCCAAAACTTCTTGTCTCTTTTGTTTCTGGCTTCCACCCTTGGTAGTGGTATGGTATCTAGTTAAAGTAGCTGGAGTTGCAGTGGCAGCAGCACCACCACCGTTACCTCCAGCTTGAGTCCAGGACACCACCACACCGTTGATGGTAGCAGTGACCATTTGATCACGCTTGTGCCATTTTTCTTTTACTGGAGCAGACACTGCCAAACTTAAAAGAGCGAATGTTTGGACAATCTTAGAGAATTGCATGTTAACGAATGAGTCCTTGAGGATTCGATATTACATGGCGAGACCCAATCCTGCTTATATACAGGACCCTCGATGATCTACTGCCGCAGCCACCGCATAACAGTATTAAACCTGGCACATAATATTCTGTTGTTGACTACACCTCCTGACCGTTGGGTTCCTGACATTCGAACATGAATTACCGTGTTTTTGCACTCTACCAAGCCCTAACCTCCAGCTATACGTCGCACGTGATGTGAGACCTGCATGCAGAGTGTGGGAATACCATGGGGACATATTATTTAGCTGGGTTGTGAGTCGGCTTCCACAAATGATCACTAAAGAACACCGATCTAAACCCGCGTCGTCGGTATTGTGTTTAATTGAGCTTCAATTAGATCTTCAGCTCCTGTTTCACCAAAAGTGATCCAGATTGTAGTTTATGGGGAGGAGTGTTTGGATGTTGGTTATTGAGTTGTAAGCGGACGTTGTAGCGAGTTGGGTTTCAGCCTGATTGTATCTGAGACATCTAACGATGTGTCTTTGTAAGCCCTGTTTTGAGAACCGTGCTGCTGGTATAATTTATATATACCGCTACGGCGGGTCCATCGAAACCCCCAACGAATCAAATCCGGAGGCACGTGAACAACCCAACCATCGCCATCCTAGAAAGATTATGTTTATCAAATCAAAAGTCCAACCTTGAAGTGATATACTCCGATGATATAGAGAATCAGAATCACTGCACAAAACCCACATCCTCCATATGAAGAACAATTTACCAACAGCGGTGTTGGCACTATGTCGGCTTTCGTCGATTATTGCCGTCACCATCAGTGTTGCTTGCATTGTGCTCCATCTTTTCAACTATAGAAAACCATTGCAACAGAGATTGATTGTGCGGATCTTGATCATCATTCCAATCTATGCGATCATCAGTTATTTGAACTTGGTGTCTCCAAAGATTGTGATTGAGCTTATTGAGCCAATCAAAGAGATCTACGAGGCGTTTGTGCTATACATGTTCTATTCATTGCTTACCGATTTATTAGGTGGTGAACGTAACATTATAGTGATGACAAGCGGTAGAGCACCTGTGACCCAGCCGTTCCCAATGAACATTTTGGGTTCCCCTATTGATATAAGTGATCCTGAGTCGTTCTTATCTGTGAAACGATGCATTCTACAATATGTTTGGTTGAAGCCTCTCATTTGTTTAGTGTTTGCTATCAACTCGTGTTTCCCAGCATTATCATCGTCTCTGAGCTTTATGTTTTCATTGGGATTCTGGATCAATCTTATCTACAACATTAGTGTTTCTGTCTCGTTATACAACCTCGCTCTTTTCTGGAAGTGTTTGTATGATGACTTGAAGAAGTTCCAGCCCTGGGGTAAGTTTCTATGTGTGAAGTTGATCATTTTTGCTTCTTATTGGCAGGGAATCATTCTTGCAATCCTCAACTACTACAACTACTTGACAGAGTCCTCGTTTGAGATCCAGAACAGTTTGCTTTGTTTTGAGTTGATAGGATTCGCGATTGGGCACTGGATGTCGTTCAATTATGAAGAGTATACCATCCGACACTTGGGTGATTCTGGTAGAATGTCGTTCTGGTACGCAGTTTTCGATGTGTTCGGGGCAGTCGACTTGATTCTTGACTTCAAGATCACCTTCCGTCAAGGTGAGAAACTCTACAACTTCAAGCAGTTCCAGAGTGTCGATAACGACATGGTGGTGAGTATTCTTGATGGGAGAACAAGAATGAAGAAATTGAACCAAGGATTGCGGTACTCAAGTGAAGGAGGCAAGACGAAAACCTATTGGTTAGATCTGGCAGGAAATAGAAACGAGTTTGATGAATCAGAATATTCTATAGAAGAAGAGCTGATACTGCCACAGTCGAATGGCAAGCAAGCCTCTGATGGTAAACAAAACTTGAAAAATGAATCACCGCCATCACCATCCACGCTGCAGTCTAAAATCAAGATGAACCGAAATCTACGGTCGCAGTTGGCCCATGAAAAGAAAGTCAGTACAATTAAGAAGAACACCAAGGAGCTTTATAAGTTGGATAACGCCTCTACGGAAGAAATATTACGTGAGTTTGGAAGTTCTAAGCAAGATTTCATAAAGGAGAACAGAGATTACATCCAAGCGATTAGAGAGCGGCCGTTTGGTGACGATAACTATCCGATTATCTACGACGAGTTCGGGTACATATACTCTAGAGATATGAAGAAACGACGAAAGGAAGCTCAAAGGCGCAAGTACCTTGACGAAGAGAACTCGTTAATCAATCACACGAGGCAGGCCCCAAGTTACGGAGGTGTTTAGATGATGAGCGTGGATACTTCATTTTGAAGGTGTTCGGGTGAATCCTGACAGCAGATATATTTTATAGGTGTGCACATCGAAGCTTGTTTTTGGCGATGACGCACGTTAGAGTCTGTTAGTTATTACATATATGTTGGTGATTGGGTGTTTAGGAATTTAATAATTTTAATGACTACATTAAATAATATTTGGTAGAAGAGGAGCTTACTTGATGTATGGGTTTTTAACCCAAGTTGCTGATTATGTGCGGATGTAGTCCGCTTAGTCCTCTTAATCCATACGTGGTGCCCCGAATTCCACTCAATAGGTCTAGGAGTGTAACCCAAAATGGCTGGCAGAGATCTAAGCACCCGATCTATCTAAACCTTGCTTCGATTACCCGACTCCTGTACTCAGCTTTTGACATAGTTCCTTTTTTCTCTGGAATCCTGGGATCACGTGTAAGATGATTCTAAGTATGATTTATGTTTCAGACAACCTACGATTCTTTAAGAGCAAGAACCGAGAAACCTGAAGTCAGATTTCGATATATGATATCAACAGTTCTTTATCAACATCCAGATACCCAAAAAATTAATTAATCTACCTCCTTTCTCCACTATCCTTCTCTAATCAATAGGGGTACCATAGGTTTCACTATATGTAGTCTACTGCATTCCTCTGCGTAGTAAAATTTCCATTTCTGGCTGGACCTATTCTGGCCATTTAAGATCCCCAATCCCGTTTTTTAGTCGACTGTTGTATCACATCTTTGTTTCGGTTTGGTGTTTTACTTTGGATTTTACCTGACCTCATCTCGAAGAACAAGACTTTGAGAGGTTTTTGACAATAGATCAAACGCAGCAGTTGTATAGCAAGTTGTGTCAGTCTGGTATCCGAGTCTCCAATAGATCATGAGTGAGGCATACCATTTGAGCGTGCTTCTCAGCAAAAGAGACAGTGGTTGTATCGAGGACTGTCCTGAAGTCAAGGTTCCCCTGGGAAAGAAATGTATTCAAATAACAAGATCCTGCCACAAGTGCCAGTATTTAAAGTGTGAGAGCACCAAGAATATTGGTGGTATTGTTGGTGGTATCGTTGGAGGGTTGGTGTTCCTCGGACTCATTGCTTTTGGGATCTGGTGGCATCGCAAACAAAAGAGAAAGTCCAACAAGGTCCGAAGACTCGAGGCTCAAGAGAAAGAAATCTTGGACACCAAAGAGTTCAGAGACACAGAAGCCGAGGAGAACGATTTCCTTGCGGACTTGCCTTCTCCTCTGACTAAATTCGCTAAGTCTCCAGGACAAACCAGCAGTATTTACAGTGGTAGATCAAGAAACTCCCGGACCAGAAGAAGTTCCCGTCATTCCATGAACTCTCTTTCTACTTTTGCCTCGTCTGCTCTTTCCAGAGCTTCCAATATTATCCCTGTCGCATACATTCCTGGTGTCAAGATGAAGAGTACAGCCTCGTTGATGTCCAAGCTTGGTTCCGAATACGAATACCCACATCAGAATAACGCACACATCACCGCCGTTAGAGTTAAGCCTAAGGTTATTGGTGTGGAATCCGACGATGAAGAAGAGTCTGAGACTGTCCGCAGACCAAAGGTCAGTCCTCGGATTGTGTCAGTGAAACCAGGTAAGCCAAAGAACAGAAGATCATTCCCAGGTCTCACGCATATGGTGGACCAACCTGAAAACTCGAGTGCTACCGAGTTGGTGTCCTTGGACTCGGATACCGAGAGTGAGATGAAGTCTCAGAGATTCTCCCAGAACCCTCGTGCTTCTATCAACACTTACGGTAGAAACAGACCAAGTTCAAGTATCTTGCTTGATATTGGATTCGACAGAGACGACAACTCAGTTAACCCTGTCAACCCTCTTAACCCATTTGACGATTCCTATGCCACCAAATAAGCACCTAAAAGTTGCCCCATTCGACCTTCTTCACACCTATTTTTGTTCTGGTTTTTATTCATAATGTTTTGAGATTTCTGGAACGTTCTTAGAACGGATTACATGCTTATCATGCTGATATAATATATGGTTACCCTAAGGCTTTAGATGGAATATAGTTTTTAGGCAGTTTATGAGATACTTGTGAGTGGTGAAACTGTTCATCAGGTTTCACAGTTAGACAGTCGGTTGCATACCGCATCTTGTTCATTCATGTAGTTTGTCGGTAACAAAATTCTAATTACTTGTACAAGTGCTTTTGGTTTATAGATTTATGAGGTTCAGTCTTTCTTTTCTTGAAGGGAATATGATGAAGAATGTATAATTCTTGAGGAGGAGTTACGTTCTGGTTAACTCATTTAAAGAATATGGTAAACCTACAGAAACTTCTCACACCTTCCAGTTAAGAAATTAGAAGCTTGAACCAGGTACATTTTTCCATTCTACAACTGAGTTGCGTCACAACAGTTAGGTAAAGTATTGAACACTTCGAACCTTTCGTTGTAGTTCTTTAATACCACCCAAGAACTCTTGACTGATCAACCAAAACTGTTTATAGCTCGAGCATTTTCTTATTTCAGAATCAAATCAGAGTCATATTATGTGTTTCTGTGTCTATTATTGTAATCCCTAAGTTGATAGGTACTTCTGTGTCCAACAGAAAGTGAAACCAACACTTACAAATATGGAGCTGCAAAGTTCTAGGGCCCAGACCCACCCAAGAAAAAGGACTTTGATGAAAACAGCTCCGTACAACTAAAATTTCATATTCAGCGCCATGGCGCAGTGGAAGCGCGCAGGGCTCATAACCCTGATGTCCAAGGATCGAAACCTTGTGGCGCTAGAATTATTTTTTTAATTTTTTTGTAGGGGGTTTCTGGCCCCACGCCTGCTTACATATATGGTTGCTTGCATAATAATTGCTCTAGACTGTTTACTAAATTATTCGCACCGGCTTATTAATTGAAAGCTTATTAATTATACAAGCTTATTAATTTATTTGATCCGATCCTTCCAGCGGCTTAATAATCCATTGAAAGCCCGATCAACTATATAAACCTTGTTGAAGTTGGAAAATAATCCTGTTCTTCTCCTTGTACTCAATTACTTTTCCAAGTTAACAGAGAACAAAGTTACACAGTTTAACTCCGGTTTTAAAGCTATAATTTCCTCCCCTACCCCAGATATATAAAGATGACCTTGCAAGTTGGTGACAAAGTTCCTGAGAACGTCGTTTTCCAATACGTTCCATTGTCGGACCACGAGGAGAACTCATTGAGTTGTGCTGTTCCAATTACCTACAACTTCTCTAAGGAAGCTCTGTCTAAGAAGATCTTGATTGTTTCTTACCCAGGTGCTTTCACTCCAACCTGTTCTCAAGAACACGTTCCTGAGTACCTCAAGCCAGAGAACTTGAAGACCATCATCTCCAAGGGTATTGACAAGATTGTTTTCTTGTCTGCCAACGATGCTTTTGTCTTGCAAGCCTTTGCCAAAGCTTTTGGTGTTGACAAGGATGAGTTTGAAAGAGAGCACGTCATCTTTGCTTCCGACGCATTGGCCAAGTTTTCTGTTGCTGCTGGTCTTAGCTTGGATTTGACCAAGATGGGATTGGGTGTCAGAACTGGAAGATACGCTCTTATTGCTAACAACGGTAAGATCGAGTATGTTGGTAATGAACCAGGCAGTGATGTTACTGTCAGTGGATACAAGTCTGTCCTTGGTGCCTTGTAAGAGTCTATATAGTTACAAGTTCTTACGGCCACAATTGATTTTCTAAAATCAATAAGAACAATTGAGTATAATTAAAATGAATGAATGAAGAAATGTGTTGAATATTAGTAGTTTAGGTGTTGGTGGTTGGATTATGGTGAGCTGGAGGGAGGAGTCAAAAACTGTGGGGAAGTGACAGAATGGGAATGGTCAATTCCCGAGTAAATACAGTAAGAATGTGAGGTGGACCTTTGACAGAATGTAAATATGTACAACAAACAACAAACTGGACAAGATATAAACCAGACTCCTTGAGTAGTCAAAGAGAAGACACAACTTCAATTCCACAACCAGCCATATGGTCAATATGTAACTCGAAGCTGTCATAGTTAAGAGGCTCACGTGATGCAATGTAGACCGTGCTACCCGGAGTTCCCCAGGTTATACGTCCAAAATTTTTCAGTTGGACAAATCGATAATAGGACTATGACGAAAGACACAGAACAAGAAACCCCCGTTGATAATGGGAGCGGCGCCGCTCCTGAGGTTGTTGCTGTTACTGTGAAACTTCCAAAGTCGGAAAACGTACCGGAAATCAGCTTCAATTCTGCAGTTACCGAGACAGTTGATTCGATTATCCAGAACATTTCGTTGATGCCAGGCACTTCGCATTTGACTTCATTTGCATTGGCCAACGAGCAAGGGATTTTGGATGAGAGTCTCCCATTGAGTGAGCTTGATCTGGCTCCTCTTACTCTTGTTGAAAAGAACTATACTCAACGTAGTGTTAGAGAACATCTTATTAAGATACGAGAGATCAGTGGGTTGTCGCAGTTCGAAAACTTCAACCCATTGGGCACTGAATACTCTGCCATTGGATCTGGAGTGTCTAAATTCAGTAAGCTTCAATTGGATGAAGACAAGAAATTTGAGAAAGACGATAAGGATGTCTATATTATGAGTGACGAAGACAAGCAAGTGTTCAATGATTTGAAGACCAAATGTTTGGAACACACCACGAGTTTGGACAGTATTACTCCTGAGTATCGTTTCAAGTTGACTCCTGCATTGAAAAGCTTGGCTCTTTCCAGTTGGAATCCAGTGACCGCAGCAAACAAGTTGAAGAAAGGTCATCTTTTGTACTTGCAAGTGCAGACTTTGGAGAACGAGAATTTCCATGTGACTGCAGCAATCGACGGGTTCTACTTGAACAACAGTTCCAACACCCGGTTTGATCCATCGATCAGTGTAAAGAACAACAAGAAACTCAACTGTGTGAAGTACCATTCTTTGCATAACTTGTTGACTAAGCTCTCGAGCAAGTACCTTGAGATTCAAGACCAGAACCAGAAAGTGTTGATTGCCGAGAACCCGTTGAACTTCTTGATTCCTTCCTCTGCATTTTTGGCTAGTCCATGGCTTATCAACGGTAAAAAGTTCTCTAACGACCAAGACAATTTGCCAGATTACGGTAAGACTCAGCTTCAATTCTTGACTGGAGGCTCTGATGCTGCAGATTTGTTCAAGGACTGGAACGAAGACTATCAATCGTTCATTGAGTTGGACCGTTCTGACTTTTCTCAGAGAATCTTGAGAGAACGCTTGTTGAACAATGTCAGTTTTGATTTCACTACGGCTGCTGCCAAGGCTGCAGTTTCGATTATCAACAACGAGTTCACTGCCTTGAACCCTGAGGAGTCGGATTTCCAAGAGAAAATCTACCTCCGTAACAATATCTTCTACTCGTATGCTATTGACTCGAATGGACAACATGCAGAGGCCGGAGGAGAAGAAGCCGCTCGTGTCTGTGTTGCTAAGGACTTAACTGCCCTGAACAGATTGAACCAATTAGATTACGACAAAGTCAAGAAGACATTGACCAGCATTGTTGACTATTTGGGTCATCGTATTGTAGGCCAAACTCCTATTCCTGGTATTTTCAACGAGGAGAAAGAAGGTGTCGAGGCAGCCAACAAGGTTCAGTACGGATGTTCTGATGAGCTGAGCGAGATAAGCACCTCTGAGGAGTTTGCCGGACTCTTGAAGCCTGTTTCTGAATACTTCCATTTGAAGAAACATGCAGTCTGGAACAAGGGAGAAATCAGTGAGTTGGTCACTTCCAAGGACACTAAAGGATTGCGAGGAAACGATGGTAGATACTATCTTATTGATTTGTACCGTACCACACCAACAGATATTGATTTCATTGAGAAATACTGGAAGCAAGACGGCAGCCAATATCCTTTCAAGCAAGTGTTCTTGAGACATGAGCTTGTTGATGAATGGTTTAGAAAGAGCATTGCTTTGGAGATTAGTGATCGATCAGAAGAAGTGGGCGACAAAGAGTCGTTGACTATTGATGCTGCCAAGTACCAATTCAACCCAGATGCATTCTCTTTGGAGCAAAAAGACGATTTGTCTGAGGAACAAAAGAAACAACTTACTGAGGATCAAGAAAGAGTTAGAGAGATTGGTAACTTCCTTAGAGACACCGTCATTGCTAACTTCTTAAAAGACGTTTTTGCCGAGAAAATCTTGGTTCCTTTCGACGGTACTCATTTGACCAGTGTGATGCACAAGCAAGGTATCAACATGAGATACTTGGGATTCATTGCCGATGGAATTTCAAAGGCAAAAGAAGAGTTCTTGAAGGGAGAAATTGAGAACATTGAGAAGGTAAAGAAAGAGAATGAGGAAGTCAAAGAGGACAAGAAGGAAGAAAAGGAGGAGAAGGAGAAAGAAGAAAAGAAGGATGAGGAAAAGAAAGACGAAGAGCAAAATGATGAAAAGAAAGAAGACGAAGAAACTGAGAAGAAAGATGTTGGAATCAGATTGGATAGTGGATCTGTCGGAGTTTATGACAGTTTCTACAACGTTGTTATTCAAGAATCTATTGCCAGAGCATTCAAACATGTGTTGAGAGTTTCGGTCAAAGATTTGCCAATCGAGTTTTCTCCGTCGATCATCAGTCTTTACTTGAACTTGCTTTTTGGAACTGGAAAGTACGAGCTTGATGTATCTGATTTCTTGAAGAGTGCTTACGGATCAGTTGATTTGCTGCAATTTAAAAAGGTTTCTAAGGACGAATTCAGAGCCAGAATCGCCGATCAATTAACTAAACGATATGGAGTTAAGGTTGAACTGCTTGAGAAGTCGATTGCTGCCAACCCTACTGCATTGTTGGTTGAGATTGCTACTAAGTCTGGTTTCCAATTAGATCAGAAACAAAGCTTCCCAGCTAGCTTCAGCGCCGACGACGTTCTTAGCATTGTTCCAAGAATCAAGTCTTCGAACTTTGCTTCAAGTTTGGCTGACGAGATTTGGGAGAAGGGAAAAGAATACTTGTACAGCGAGAAGGATGTCGAGTTGAGTCTTTCGATCCTCAATGAGTCGTTGTCATTGTCTGAACAAATCTACGGAACAATTCATGAGAAAATGGCAGAGAAGTACGACGGATTTGCTTCGATCTACACTGAATTGAGTCAATTGGATGCAGCTATTGAGTTCAGCAAGAAGGCTATTGTTATTGGCGAGAGAGTCAACGGGGTCTCCCACCACAAGACTATTATGTCCTTGTTGAGCTTGGCTTATCTAGAGAATTTGAATGGAAGTCCATTGGCTTCGGTGAAAGTGTACAGCTATGTGTTGAAAATCATTCAGACCAAATGTGTCACTCATCCAATGATTATCAACAGCTTGGTTAACATTGCCACTATTCTTTCCAACTTGTCATTCACTGAACAAAGTGTTGAAGTGTTTGCTAAGATCTATCATCTCAGTGAGTCCGTTAACGGACCAGAGGCTAAGGTCACAGTGCTTTTGAAATCGCAGTATGCTCAAGCATTGCTTTCAAACTACCAGTACCAAGACAGTCTTAGAGAGTTCAATGAAACTTACAGATTGTTGCGGAAAGTGGTTGGAAACGAACTGCAAATCACCAAGGACTGTAAATCGTGGGTTGAAAAGTTGGTGGCTTTCACTTACAACAGCACTAAGAATGCCAAGTTCAAGGAGTTGGAACGTAAACAACTTGCCTTGTTAGAGAAACAACAAGCCAAGGCAAAAACAGAGGCCACCTCAACTAAGAAGTCCAAGTCAAAGAAGAATAAGAAGCAAAAGCCTGTCAAAGATTTCAGCAAGTCTTCAGTTGATGAGATTATCAATTTCATTGAAGGAGGAAAATAGATTGTTGATTGAGGTGCCAGCTAGAGTTTCAGAAACTGTTAACTGTGAGGCACGATACTTTGATGAGTTATCTACGAAACGGATGTGGAAAAAAAGCAAAACTTGTAAATACACAATTGAAACGAGATTTTTGTAGTTTGGTGGTGTTGGTGAAGGAGGTTTCTGAAACGAGAAGATATTCGATAATTAAGTTACGCCGTTTATCGTGATCAGACATTCCATTGCCATATTGTGTTTTACAAATAATAATTAAACCGATGGCCAAGGATAAGCAAGATCATGTGAAGATCTTTAAATTGATGATCACCTTGCTAATATTATGAAAATGAACCTCGTTAGTATTATTGAGAATGAACGGGCAGTTGGTAGATTTCTAATATGAATGCATGGTGATGTGGATCTGTGTCATAGTAAATGGCTCGACGAGTTTACACAAAATAGGAGGGGATTCGACAGTTGAGCTTTACGGTTGTCTTATCACTTGAGCTTCGCAGTTATCTTGGCAGCTGAAGTTTGCGGTTATCTTTATTTTCATAATGGTTTAGCTTGTTTTCTACTGCAAAACTAACTAGCTGGGCAAGCGCAAGTAAAACTTTAAACCGATATTAAGTGGGTGTAAGATTCTCCGGGCGGCTCTCTTGGGCGGCTTTTTCTGACGTACGAAGCAGAGCGTGCAAATACTGCACTCCTATAGAAATCAACACTCACTAGTTCTCTACTGCTTTCTCACAAATACATTCAGTCTACACAACACTACACAATCAGGAAATGTCACAAAAACAACCCCAGTGAAACCTCCACTGACCGGAAGACCATTCCCTTGCATTAACAGAGCCAGGATTGTCCGATCTCACGAATCGGTATTTCAAGATTGAGCATGAAGGTACGAGGAATGCGGCATGTACACGGCACTTTGAAGAAGCCGTTATATACTGAGCAACTGCCCCCGAAATGACCTACAGGCCAAGAAGGTTATTTGTTTTAGATTTAGGTGATATTGGCAAAACTATAAAATCGGTTGGAAAGGGGTTTATATGAATGATCTGAACTGCTAGATCTTGTTCGTCCCAGCAAGTGTTTCTTACCATGAACCCAACATGGTTATGGGTTCTAATATGGTCTGTGAGCCACTGGACACTCACAGCTTGTGCACCTATGGCGTCACATATCCGATTGGATTTTGATGTTGTACATGGTACAAAGCTGACTGAAAGTTCTGAGTCTCCGCAATTCAAACTGTTCACCAACAACACTCGCAAGCTGTACAGTGCAGTTCTTGAGAATGCCTACTCGATGTATATGGCCACGTTATATGTGGGGAGTCCTGCCCAGAAACTACGAGTTACTTTGGATACGGGGACTCTGGATTTGTCGTTACCGGCAATAGGGGTCACCAGTGATTATGGCACCTTCCTGGCTGCGAAATCTAAAACTTTCAAACCTTTGCACAGATCTTTCGATATTAATTATGGGGATTCAAGCTATTCGTCTGGGATGTGGGCCACTGACAATGTCAAGGTAGGTGACAGCATTAGTCTTACAAATGTCACATTTGGACTTGCTTCTAATTCAACATCAAAGTACGGAGTGTTTGGTATAGGATTACCGTCCAATGAAGCCAGTACTTGGATATCTAAGGCCTTAGACAGAGGCCAATTGAACGTCACCAAGCAGGAAGAAGAAAAGTTACGTGCTCAATCGTTCACCTATGACAATTTTCCGATGCAGCTTAAAGATCAAGGTTATGTTTCGCGAGCATCATACTCGTTGTACTTGAACCTGACACTGGCACAAGCAGGTTCTATTCTATTTGGAGCCATTGACACGGCCAAATTTCAAGATAACTTGAAGATGTTGGATCTTATCAGTATTGATGATCAAGGCTTGAACACCAGCTCTCCTGTCGGTTTCTTTGTGCACTTAGACAAGATAGAGTCTGACAGCACCACCTACATGCACAAAACATACCCTGCCCTTCTTGATTCCGGTACCAGTCTCATATTTGCTCCTCAGGAAGTGGTTGACAGCATTTACGCTAAACACGGTACTCACAGCCCAATGTACAATTCGCAGGTCGTCAATTGTTCCAGCACGGGCCCCGACTTCATATTCCAATTCAAACTGAAAAAAATCACAGTGCCTTACTCGAATTTGTTGTTTGATATCGATTCCAGCATCGATCTTTGCGTGTTTGGAATCCGCAGTTCCAAAACAAACTATTTCATACTAGGTGATGCGTTCTTGCGTTCTGCTTATGTCTATTATGACCTTGAAGGTCTGCAAGTTGGAATTGCACAAGCAAAGTATACCAGCAAATCTAAGGTGCAAACAGTGGCATCAGATGGAAGTTTCAGATAATTTGTCTTCTGTTGTCATAATATTGCGTCCCGGTTGATCACCAGTTCGTCTGCAGCACAAATCACTGGTGATCTTCAGTGTCAGACGGCACAATCAAATCCTGCATATGCTGCCTGAATAATAATTAGAGTAATAATTAATGCACTTCTGAAAATGAACGTAGACTTCCAACCTCAAAAGCTGTTGAATATGTGGCGGAATGAAATATATTGATCGAGAATGTTAATTTATTGATAATCAAGAAAGGACTACTCAAAAAAAACATCTATGGGGTATATTGTTTAGTATGTTCTCTATCTAGTTGCGGGCTAACCCAACGAATTATTAATTAAACCAGAACGGTTACGAAAGCTTTCAAGTTCCCAACTACCCAAGCAAGATCGGAGTTCTTCCTCATGTTCAGCTGCAAATATAAGTTGAGCCCAGCATCTTGGGCAAGCACACATTACCAGTGCAGCCAGCCTTACTTGTAGGAGCGGTTTTAGCTTTCAAACTGATACTGGTGTCGTAAATCTTGCCGGACACAGGAGTGAAATAGTAACGTGCCTCGCTAACAGCACTGACAACCTTTCCTTTCACCTTGATGCTGCTGCATATGAGAGCGACGTTGGTTCCAAGAACCGCCTGCATCAGAGCTGCACTATAGGTGCCACCAGGGGTGAAACTCAGGGCTGCCAATAATGCTTCAATATCGGTTTTAAGGCCTGTGCCACTGATAAACGCGTGTTGGGTGGCGAGGATGTAACCATGGGCCTGTTCTCTCTGGATGGCTTCATTTTCTTCTCTAGTTACGGTGGATGATGAAGAAGAAGAAGACGACGAAGAACTGGATGACGAGGACTTTGCTTTAGCTCTTTTCCACAACCGGGCAGCAAATTCAATAGCAAAGTGTCTCTTAGTCTTAGTAGTAGTCGTTGTAGTAGTTTTAGTTGAAGTAGTAGATGCCCCTTCTGTCGTTGCCTTGTAACATTTTGCTGCTAAGGTTGTGAAATCTTGAGTGTGTTTCTGAGATTCATATTTCCAGAGCTTTGCGCCCTTGGTGTTTATCCACAATTTGCCCAACACAATACTGACGTATTTACCTGCTGCATTTAATGCTGCGGTTGACGTGAGTGATACTGAAATACTAGAGCCGGTACCAGGACTTCCCCATAACCCATGCACCGTCCATTGGGCTGTTGGTGCTCGATAGATATAGGCGTGAACAATTTCACCCACTTGCTCTTTCTCGCAGGATGCAATGGTGGTGACTCTGGACACAATGATTTGTGTAGAGGTAGCTGCAGCACTTGAAGTCTCACTTTCAGAACTACTAGAGTGTGAAGATGTGTGTGAGGTCGATTCTTCTGCGGAAGTGGTTGTAGAGGTGTGTGAGGTCGATTCTTCCGCGGAAGTAGTTGTGGAGGTGTGGCTGGTTTGTGCTTCGGTGGAGGTATCTTTTTCAGAAGTGGTAGTTTTTTCAGTAGTGGCAGCCTTTGCGGTAGTCTTGGACGTCTTACCAGTCGTACTAGTCTTTTTCTTAGTTGTCTTTTTGGATTTACCTCTCTTGGAGAGTTCTAATGTGGCGGTAAGAACTGAAGACCAAAAGTCAGTAGCTCTTTTCGTCAAAGCAGTGCTCGAGTCCGTAGAAAAGTTCCAGCTTATTGGTAGACATAGTGCCAAATGGACATAAAAGAGAAGAAGTAGGATTCTCATTGTAAAGAGCTATATGTAATTAATAAAAGCAACGTTCGCTAAAGCCAGGGACACTTTGCATTTTTGCAACTGCTAAGGTTATATAGTCCCTTGATTTGACACCGACTTGTATAACTGGAATGATACTGACCGCTGGGTCTCCGGTTTAAAAAGAAGCTAAGCCATAGATCTCAGTATTTGTGACTATGAGGCTGAAGTGTGAAGTAACGGTCACTGAGGTATGAGAATATCCTCTGACATCCTGACAAAGCTATTTCTTCACTGATATTGATCATCTTGTCAATAAATACATTTCAATATCCTATGATCATCTTTTGAGCTTGTGTAAAGCCGTCGTACTCAGTCCTGTGGTTCACTTTCTGTTCGCTTCGGGGACCCCTGTTTTTGACGGTTGGATCCATAATTCAGTGTGCAGGAAACATGCAGGCCGCACTTGGTAGCATCGGTTAGGGAGATTTCAGAGCAGTTTCGGAATGGTAGATCACGTCTAGTAATAATAATATTATTTAATCAACAGAGGACAAGTTTCGAAAACCGAACCATAGTGGCTGGTGAAAGAATGGTGAGTTGTAGTTAAGTTTCTCGGTGAAGCTCGTCAGTTCGTCATACTCATAATTCTTAGGGCTGCTGAGTGCTTGCGTATAATGAACGATTAGCCGTTAATTAATTCGCTTAACTCATTAAAAGGATTGAGTAATATACACCCTATCATATTACATACCGCAGCAATAATTCTCAAATTTCTTTGTCGAATTCCTTCCCCAATTTACTCTTGACTTTTCTTGGTACACTGTCAATTTTCCCCGGCATGATGCGCATCCAGGCTGCAGGCTTGACGCCAGCTGCAGTTTCGGCCGGTAACTTAATGAAGCAGTAATGAATGATCGTCTGATTAGAATGAAGCAGCAATACTTCCGTCACACACGATATATCATTCCCTTCTTTCTTAGATAAAAGCCATTGTGGCCATTGTACTTATTTCTGGTTGGCATGTAGAATTCCAAGACTCGATTCAGTTGGGGGTCGCAAATGTCGTTGAAACTGAAAGCGAGAGTATGAGAATTTCCGGCCACATTCAAGTCTTAGTACAGTACAACTGCCATGTTCAACGGCTACGATATTCAACCGTTACTGCACTCGGTATATTCAGCAGAACTGCATTTGAATAATAATCTCCTACAGGTTCTGTTATAATTTCTTTACAGTGTTGGTAGTCAGTAAGATGATATGACTTCATGGATTGACGACGCTGCACATCCTTTGCAGTCGAAGTGAATGCCGATTATTATTTTGGCACCTTGTAGATCATCAGATATCCTGTATACAGAGCAAAAATGTCTTTCGAGCCACCTGAAGGAGCAATTTAGATTTTTAATGTTTAATCTATATTGACTATTTATCTTGAACATTTTTCAGAAAGATAAAAACAGAAAATCTGAGATTGGAGAATGTATTTCAACTCTGTATTTGGTGTTGTTGCAGCAAAAACTAATTCAACCTGCTCGAAGTGGTACTTTAAGCAAAAAAAATTCATCAAGTAAAAATAGTGTCAAAAGATAGAAAATTTTACAGAAAATAAATTTGGCAGTAAATTTGGCTCATAAACGAATCCATCGTTGTTGGAAACAGCATAATGAGTTTCAGGATGACAAGAGAGTCGACCACGTCATGCTCCTGAACATGAGTAGCCAACTAGACACCTCCAAATCACTGCTTCGGGGTCCTAGTACAGATCAGACATCGTTAGTAATTCTGTTGAGCTACTAATTTTGAATCTAGAGTCTGTGTCTTATTGTCCCCATTCTATGTGCTATCTCCCAACGACTATCCACCAAGTCTTGACGCCATGAGCAGGGCCAAACAGTATAGAGATAAAATACACGAGAAATGGAACAAGACGTTACGATAACCCCCCGAAACTACTAGTTTCATTTTACAATAAACTCCGTAGATCACCTTGTCATGGCGTAACACCTTGGCAATAGTCAGAAACCACCAGCATTGATACTACGCTAGATCGGAGTCATATCCATGCCTGGGGCCCAACCAACCAATAGCAGGAATGGACCAAATATTCCCCCACAGATCTTCAACTAGCCTTTCCGTGCCAAAGAAACGGATAATGTGCCAAACGCAGATATCGAATGAAAGCTTAAGCATATTGACTACTGTGAAAAACCCTAACTTTTAAAATTCATAGATGTTCGTATGTAATGTTCGTCTGCAATTTTATGAAACGTGGTCCCTTTTACACGGCTGCCACTGGAGCTCTGCTCTCTAAAGACATCAAAGTCTTTCTTCCAAACAACTCAACTTCCTTTTGAGTGTGTCTTGTCTTGGAGTTCAAGAATTTACCCTTTTCTTCGTCCCATTGTTTGAAAGTCAAAGGCTTCAAGTCAGCTGGGGCGGTGTGGCCCAATCTCTGAAGTTTAGGCGAATGCAAAGTTTCTGGGTCAAGCACAGTGGAAAGCGATGGGTCGCTGAAATAGATAACAGTGTTTCTCTTGTAACCCAACTGATCGTTTGGTGGAGTAACGACTCTGTGGATCGATGATTTAAAGTACTCGCCACTAAGAAGTTTGAAGGCGTCACCAATGTTGACCACAAGTGCGTTTGGAGTATGGGTAACGTACTTCCATTCTTGGGTATCATGGTCTCTGATTTGCAACAGAGAAATTGGTTGAGACATAATGAAAGTCAAAGCGGTGGCGTCAGTATGGCCCCTGAGCCAGGTTCCGTTCGTCTTTTGTGCGTATTCTTTGTCAACTTCATGGTAAAGCAAGAAACGACCGAATCCTCCTCCACTGTTCTCGATGTCGTTCTTGATAACTTTGAAGTGATGCTCCCAGAGGTAACCTTCCGGCAATTCCAAGATAATGTCAATCAAAGTCAAGATCTTGCGTAACACCTGGTGGTGCAAGTGCTTGTAGTAGGCAGAGATCTCTTGCAAGTGCTCAGCTATCACTTGAGGATACACAAACTCTTTGAAGAAAATGTCGTCGTGAAGGAACTGACGCACATTGTAGAACTCCACAATGTCTCTTTGTTTGTTTTGGTATTCCCAGTGGCCACGAGGTTTGAAGCCAGTGCCTCTGATCACTCCCAACTCTCTGTCAGCCTCTGGGGCGTATTTCTGCTCACCAGCAATAAACTTCTTTTTCTCTTCGTCAGGAATCTCAAAAACAGCCTGTGACAAGGACTTGAGTCTGTCAAAAGTCTTCTCTTCGATTCCGTGTCCAACGAGTTTGAAGAACCCGTAGGTGACTAATGCCAGTTCCAACTGATGTGCAAGAGCCACTCTTGAGGCTCTACCCTCCGGGCCATCCACATACTTGCGGAGGTCAATGCCCTCGAGATCTATCTGAGGAATATCTTCCTTGGTCAAAGGAGCCTCGAGGAATGGTCTCAAAACACTAGGTTGTGTCATTATTTAGGTATTGTGTGTTAAAATCAGTTCATGCTTAGAGAAAAATTTGGCTCTCTTTATATAGCCTACTAAAACCGCACCCAGTTTGGCAATCTCACATGGCATGTTGTGATCGAAATGCAGCCCAGGTCAGGTGAGAGGTCACCGACAAAAAAATTGTGTTAAGCGAAAACCGGTGCAAAGATGTCCCTACAGAGATCTGCGGCAGATTGCAGGTGGTACAAGACAATTTCAGATGATAAAACAAACCGTTTAGATGCTATATTATAATGTACACTTAGAAGAAGGAAGCAGTGAGAACCACAGCAGCAATAATGAAAAATTTAGAAGCAGAGAGGGAAGCTGCGCCGGAGTCGGCAGTGGTGGTGTTCGAAGTAGTGTTTGAAGAGGTGTTGGTGGATCTCTTTCTGAGGTTAGGGCCACCGTTTTTCTTGAGCCACTTGGACAAGTAGGATGGGTATCCGACCTTCTTGTTGTTGGTCACAGTAAAAGAAGAACCGTGGAGGACAGTGGCACCGTCGTTTGCGCTGTTGGCAACGTAACAGCTTCCACCAGAGTAATCTTGCACAGTGATCGATTTGATGTAAGTGGAGTACTTGAGGTTCTTGTAACCTTCACTGACAATTGGCTCAATCATGAAGTTAACAGTCTCAGGAGTGGTTGGCCAGTTAGCAATGTCGATAGGGTTGGTAAGACCATCCTTGAATTTGACCTTGTAAATGACATCGTCAACGAGCCAAGTCAATTTGGTGGAGGTCCACTCAAGACTGTACTTGTGGTAAGCCAAAGAGAGATTCCATGGCATCTGGATAATATCAGCGTCACCGTGAGTACCGTTGTAACCACCAATCATTTGGTTAGAAGCAAGACCGCTGATGATCAATTGAGTTCCAGAATGAGCACCACTGAGCTTGAAAGAAGTGGCAACTGGACCGGATGGCACCTGAGCAACCCAATCAACTCTTCCATAGTAAACAGAGAAATCAGAGGTGAGAATACGGTAGTCTTTGTTACCCACCCAAGTGGTAAGTTCAAGAGTATTGTCGTTTTCTTGCACCTTTCCGGTGGTGGAAAACACAGATTTGGCTTTTGGCTTAGCGGATTTCTGGAAAGTAAAAGTCTTTGCAGCAGTGGTTCCAAGACCATACGAGTACGAGGTGAAGTCACTCGACGCCTGTATAGTAAGAGCAGCAGTTAGTATGACAAGAAGTTGAGAAAGCATTGGATGTTAGATGATGATAATATTAATTGTAACAGAAGACAGGCCAAGGTTATATATAATAGAAACTTGCAATAGTAAGAGGCATCGAACTTTTAGTGAGTGCGATTTAGAGATGCTAAGTCTCAGTTTACCCTGGGACAGTAACATTGGAAAAGGCACATAATTCCTGTCAATCTGCATGGCGTGAGGAATACGGGGTGTTTTGGGGGTGCAATCACATATGTGTGCGTTCCCTTGCATAGGGCTGTCACCGAGACGCACCAAACACCGGCGGTTTAGTACTGGCCAACGGTTCAAGGCATTGGCATTCTTGGAGAAGCTATTTATAGCCGTACGATCAGTAGTCAAAAGCAGTAATATTCAAAATAGAACTATAGAGAAGTGAAGCCCTGTTATCAAAACAGGAAAGAAGGCAGTGTGAAATCAGCAATCTGCAGCGTTTAGAGCAATTCAATGTCACTCTCGCTGGTGTACTTCACTTGAGCAAGGCCAACAGTGTTGGCTTCCAAGTCGTAGTAGACGTAAGAAGATCTCAAGAAAACGTCACCGAGGATGTAGTAGTCGGCACCGGAACCCAAGACACCAACCAAACAGTCGGTACCAGCGTCATCAACCTTGAAGAGGAGGTCGGAGAACGGCACCTTGATGGACTTACCGTTGAAGGAGAACAGGAAGTCATCACCCTTGGTGGAACACTTGGTGATGTAACCACCTTGTTGAGAGTCGTATTTACCGTACTTGGCACCAATGGTCTTGGCAATGGCGTCTGGAGCGTAGAGCAAGGTGGTTCCAGAGTCCAAAAGAGCTGGGTAAGTCTTAGAAGCAAGCTTGGTAGAAGCAGCAGTGATGGAGTCAAGGTTGACGAAGAAAGCAACTGGAGAGTCAGTGGCAGATCCAGAGTCGTCAATGGAGACGAGGTCCAAGGTGTTCAATTCACCAGTGTACTTAGCTTTGTCAATGGCACCGAACAAAACGGAACCGGCCTTGGCGTCCACAGAGTTAAGGTACAAAGAGTAACCAACCTTGTTGATGAGACCTTGTTTCTTCAATTGTTGTGGGAAGTTGTCGTAAGTAGAAGTACCAGCAGAGGCTTCGTTACCTGGCAAACCAATACCGAACACACCCTCACCAGCAGTTTGAGTGGTAGCGTCACCGAATTGGAGGTTCTTGACAGTCACTCCTCCGAGGACAACATTGTCAGTAGCCCAGTCACCTTGAGCCTTGGATCCGTCACCGTAACCGATCAGGAAACCCTTCTTAACCATCTTGTAGGTAGACGACTTGGTGTGGTCGTAAGTTCCGTAGTCGGATTTAGTTCCTGCACCTGGAACCCACAAGTCAGAAGAACCAGTGTCAACATCGACCTTGATGCTTTGACCTGGGGTACCGATTTCGATGTCAGCAATGTACATGGAGTATTCGTTTTCCAACTCCAAGAGAACACCACTGGCAGCAGCAGAGTGTCTAACTCTTCCACGTCCAGCCTTGTCTCTGGTGGTACGTTGCACACTGAAGTCAATCTTCATTGGCGATTGAGTAACTGGAGCGGCAGTGGAGCCTGCAATAAGAGCAGTAGCCACAGACAAAAGAACTGAAATTTGCATTAGGATAGAAAGGTAGAAGGGTAAGAATGATAATGAAGAGAATGGTAATATGACCGCGCACTCGCCCTGGTTATATAGTGATTAAGTTGGTCTATTGGTGGTTGCTTAGCCTTCTTTTCAATAGGGGAACGACGCATTTTGGTGCCGAGCATCCAAGCGTCTCTGATGTACTCAACATATCCACAAGTCAAGTCTTGGCACCGTGCGAAATGCGATACCAAGACCGTGTGAAATACCAAGAGTCTGGGCAAGCTGTTGACAGTCTGGGGCGAGTTTCTTGGAAAATAAGAAAAATGTCGCTTTCAACTCTTGATTTACTGAACAAAAGTTCCATTGAATCTCCTTCAGATCTCATCAAGCTCTACTGATTGCACCGATAACCATGCAACATGATAGCATCGGGGCCGCGTAAATAATAACGCCTTACACGGGACGCTTAACGGGACAATCCACGGATAAACCATATTTGGAAGTCTGTACGGCACGCCCACGAGGCAGACCATGGAATTTCATTTCTAAGAACCAATGTGTGATATTATAGTGATTATTCTACGGGGTTTAACAGAGGCAAAGGTTGATGTGTGCAGGGCATATGCATGGAATCAGGCGAGGACGATGGGACAACCTACGGAGAGTTGAAGATGTGAAGACCCTACTAATTAAGGGAGTTCTAGGGGTTAACTGAAATAATTCAGGAGATATTGTGAGCCTCATTGAATTCTCTTTGGCCAGATAATGATCAGTCTGTGAATTGTTGAAAGGGAGGAAGAGGTAATGGGTTTTGCAATACGGACCAGTTCATTTCATGCGTCCACTCAAACGTTGAAACAAATTTCAGACATATTGAAATTCCGATGGAAAATTTTAGCAGGGCAAAAGCGTATTGTTGACCAACGTGTTCTAGTGCCTACTGGTGTTTAAACGTCTGTCCACTTGGCTGCGCCCTTCTTTATTGTGGCTTGAGACTCAGGAGTGATGAACGTGCAATGTAGTTCACCTGCAGACATGCAGGCGGTTGATGATTGGGGTACGGCATGCCATTCCATAATATCTTATTTTTAGACACGAGTGGAGACGACACTGAAATTGGACGCGATGACGTATGGTAGCTGGTTTGATTGAAGCATAGCAAGATATGAAATTGGAAAGCTCATTAAAGGAGACTCTGTTTGAGATTGAGATCCGGCAACTGGGTTGGTTATGAGATACTGAGTCTTTGAGATGTATGTGACAAAAATGTCAACTAGAAACGCCAAGTGAAAAGTGGTGTAAGTTTAGGAGCTATTTCTCAGAGTTCAGCGGTGCCAATGATCAAGGCCACTGCTGCTCACCGATTTGACAGTATTGGTTTAGAAAGCAAACGCAACTTTGATGCGCAGTGGCCAGCTTCAAGTTCTTGCAGCTCGATCTTACTTTCGACCTTACATATTCGACATTGACTTCATTCAAGGGATTCTGCAAACTGCCGAATTAAATGTCTCATGAACGCTGCCCAGAGTTATCTGGACGCTTGCCGAGCCTTTCCAGTTGTTTTCTACAGGTTTTCTCAAACTTGACTCTACGGGTTTTGCCAAGAGTCTTGCCTTAGATATGTCTGGATAATTGTTGAGAACGCTTCAGAACGGTTTTGCCAAGTATTCTTCAAGGTATTGCTTCAATTTATTGACTTGGAAGCACCAGAATACCTTTTACGGTATGGATTACGTCCCATAATCAGTTTCTTATATTTCTCACCCATGATTTAATCAAAAACCGCTACAGTCAAACAGGATTGCAGAAATAGCTTATTCACTGCAATTGACACACATTTCAAAGACTTGTAATAGAAAGTTTGTTGCACGAACTGATTACTATGCTATCTCGTGCCGTGCAACCTTTTTAACAAAAGAGATACACAGACAAACATCTTCTCTCAAAGATACAGCTTTTCATCATTAATCAATGGCAAGAAAGAAAACACTCAGTGGCTTCAAGCCCAATTCCTTCTCCCATGTAGACTAATCTTCAGCGTTAACCACAGTCTCTCTCCTATCTACCACCCTTCATAATTCTATTGATTCCCTCAACACTGTTCTTGTACGTCGTTTCCACGTAGTTTTTCTTAATATTCAACGACTTGATCTCGTCCTTCAATTCTTTGTTCTCTTGATTCAATTCTTCAGTGTACTCTTTACCACTCTTCAAAATAAACGCTTTTCCAACCCCCTTCCATACTCCAGAGCCCTTTGAACCTTCACTCATTTCTTTTATTGTCAAATCATTGAGCTTCAACGCATTGTTACGACGTTGTATCTGAACGGTCACCATCTCCAATTCTGCCTGACTCTTCTGAACATTCAAGCTGATCTCAGAAAGAAGCTATTGTTAGAAACACGCTTGTGATCTAAGTTTTCAAATACTTATAAACTTATAAACTTACCTTTTGTAAAGCTTCTGGATTCATCGACATTTTGTAAGATTGATTATACAATTGTGAAAGATACTGAACTCAATGGTTGTTCAATACCTCGAAAACCTATATTACATAAGCACACTGACAAAATAACGTAATTATGTGTAGACCATTACCTAATCTCGAACTGCAGAAAAATTTCAATGTCGAGATTCGGTACAAGTCTGTTTGTGGATACCAGTCAAAAATGAGCACTGCAGTTCCTAAATCACGAGTTGCTAGACAAATATTTCGATTGAATCAAATATCGGTGGGAAATGCCGCCGTCAAATTGCCTGCTGATGTGAGATCATTGGATCTTACCTTTAAGAAGCGTAATTTGGGAGGACACATGGGATTGAGAAAGTTCTGGCACAATTATTTACCAACCATCAAATTTTACAACCAGGAAATTGAAATGAATGTGAAACGAATCAGCTTAAGTGAAGGCGTTAAAGATAAAGCTAAGATTATTGAGTTGGAGAAAGACGTGGCGTTGGTGGAGAAATGCCCTTCCAATATTGTGATCACCTACGGTAAGTAATGAAACGAATGAGGACAACTAAGAAAATATACTAACAAACAGGTAACGGTGAGAAAAAAGTGCTAGACTGCAAGCATAAGCATTCAGATACTATTTTGGACGAGTTGATAGCAATTACGGAAGCAGGGAAAGTGCCAGAAGGAGAAATTGTGCGGTTCACTGAGACCAGAGTTTGAGGACTAGTGTGAATTTTTGTAGGAAGAAACGGAATGCCATGGACTAAGATGGAAAAATGACTCATAAAAATTGAACAAAGTGGCTGTCTAGGATATTGATGTGATTCCATTTCATTGGATTTTGATCCTTAACGATATTTTACATGGGGATGTGTTTGGGGCCAAAGAATGTGGTTATAATTCTGGCCCTGTCCGGTGATGCTTGTGAATAGGATAATTGAAAGCGTATTATGAAATATATTAGATTATTGCGTTTAAATTGAATTGAGTGGAGTGGAGGATGGTGTACTGCTGTAATTGAACTCGCAAGTTGATGTGAGAGTGTCTGCCATGTCGATTGTGAAAACTACCGCCCAGTATACGGGCGGGAAAGTCCTTGAAAAGATTGTCTTCGGGCGGCCACCCGCCCCAAGCACCTCCCTGGAGCTGCTCCACGACCCCTCGGTAGTTTATTGCCTCGGACTTGCAGCCCGATGCACCGGGTAACAGTAGCCATTGCCGCATATAATCTCTGATGTTTGTAAGCGTATTTAGCTATTGATCCACGATAGAATTGAAAATCGGTGGTGTTTAAGGTCAAATTAAGCCTTCTAGAAGTCTTCTGTCGGGATTTCTTGTATGGTACTAAAAAATTCGCCAATCAATCATGAAATTTCCGAATATTAGAAAGATCTTTTCTTCTTATAGAACCGAGGAGGAAGAGCGCGTCTATTCACGCCAAGCAGTAAGTAACATTGAGTGTGGCGGAAGATGAGAGAATGGATATGTGGACTATTGATTGAGGCATAGCTTTGATTGGGTAGATATCTCAGCTTTTCTCATTATGTTTTCTTAATGATTCGTCTTTTTTGGATTGTGGATACTGTTGATTTGAGTCTCTCAAACTCCTGTTGCACTGCTCCGTTTGAGTGTCGAGAATTCTTTGAAACACCTTGGTGATGGCAATTTGAGCAATCCCCATTACGGCTATATTAAGCATTATGTGGGGTTACTATTGGTCATCCCAGTGATTACTATGTTCCATTATCCTTGCTATTGTCAGTGTAATTGGCACCCCTACTAACACACAGTTTTTCAACTTTCTTGGGTTCCTCGGCACCTGCGTTCTATTCTCGTTTTTCTCACAGCGGCTTACTATCAAGTACAAGTGAGCCGAATCGGAGTTAACTCCAAACCACCGACAACCCCGAGCAATGACCGAGCGATTGCTAGTCAAGCCATAAACAAGGAGACGCCATTATAACCTACTTTAAACCATTCCCGAGCCGCGATTGCGCCAAATATCTGGCCTCACGTTTCCTGACCTATTCCGAACCGCAAACCTCAGCCACCTGACGGTCTTGGTGAATGTCTGACTGCCAGGGTGCACATATTTTTCAGCGCAGCACGCACCCTACCTTAGAAAAGCACTAGTTTTTCACAAGAAAAAAAAACCACTGAGCACCCCAGTAAACACAACACTTGGTTCTGGCGAAATGATATCGTTGATAGACAAGTATTTTGGCAATGCCAAAGCCAGCAAAGTGATTGAAACTGACCTTGGGCCGGTCCTGAGTGCGGTGGAACCTACAATGTTGCAGGAGGAGATTGACTACGAGGCACTTCCTGAAAACTCACCTGTGGCGGCCCAGTTGGCAGCAGGGGCGTTCGCGGGGATAATGGAACACTCGTTGATGTATCCGGTGGATGTGGTCAAGACCAGAATGCAGTTGTTTTTGTCGGTGGGGCAGAAGGGACAGGCCAAAAACATCCTTCTTCCGAAAAGTGTGATTGCTTCGATCGTCAAGGTCACCTCGGCTGAAGGGTCCATAGCCCTCTGGCGAGGAATCTCTTCAGTGATCTTGGGAGCGGGCCCTGCCCACGCCGTGTACTTCGGAGTGTTTGAGCACACCAAGACCTTGCTTGTTAATAGCTTTGTGAAAAATAAAGATGCGCAGATCAGCTCGTTCATCACTAATGAAAACCACCCCGCAGTGGCCAGTATTAGTGGAGCAGCAGCCACCACCGCTTCCGACGCTTTAATGACTCCTTTCGATGTTTTGAAGCAGCGGATGCAAACCATTGAGTCCGTCAGAGAGGTCCGCGGCGCCCATCAAACCCAAGCAGCCGGCCATCTGGGTGTCGAGGCACCACATCCTGGGACTCGTTCAGTGCACCAGGCAGCCCATCGCGGCCATCCAATCAAGATCAATATCTTCAGCGTGTCGCGCCATATATATACTCACGAAGGATTGAGTGCATTCTGGATCTCTTACCCTGCGACTCTATTGTTGAATATTCCATTTGCAGCTATAAATTTCGGGGTCTACGAATACGCCTCGTCAGTGTTGAACCCCAGCCACAGCTACAACCCATTGCTACACTGTGTGGCCGGTGGAATTTCCGGAGCTTGTGCTGCAGCAGTGACTAATCCGCTTGACTTTATCAAGACGTTCTTGCAGACGAAAGCTCTTAGTGATGATCCTAAGATCCGGAACATCAACGGATTCGTGCAGCTGACCATGTTTGTGTTGAAGAAGGAGAATGGAGGCTGGAGAAATTTCATGAAGGGTATCCGGCCAAGAGTATTGTTCAATATTCCGAGTACTGCTATTTGTTGGACCAGTTATGAGATGGCGAAATCGTATCTCTTATAGATGCCTAATAACTAAAATAGAAAGGTGAGCCAAGAGAGGTGATTGAGATGTAATGACACGATGTTATGAAATAAGTAGAACTGACATGCAACAGCGTGAGACATGATGAGTTTGCTCTGAGAAAGTGAGGTCTGCCACAAGTTAGCTGTGTTGACACTGATATTTGAGCCCAAAGGCTTTCAGAACTCATGTCACTGGCGTTGTGTGGTGATTAATTGAGTAGTAATGGGGGCCCAAATGGTTGATGTGCTGTGGAACGGACCAGTAATTGTTGGCGAGATGGGTTTTTGCAGACATCGCTTGTGGGTAATTGCAACCTACCATATTGCTGGACCCGGTCTCTACCGATGCCTGAGAAGCAGGAACAACCGGAATGATTGTATGTCTGACTTATCATGGAGGATCTTTTGCGAGATGCAGGACGTGACAGAGCACGAGAGAATGCAAGGGGTGGGACCGACCTCATTTAGAAACAAATAATTAGCACATTTTGATGAAGTTGACTGTATCTTCCGAACGAATAGAGTAAGTGGAGTAGTAAGGTGCGGGTTGGAGCATCGCGCTAGTAGTTGTGAAGACCCCAGCTGTGGCAGGGACTAAACCTAGAGAATATCAAGTGTATCAGTTCTCATTTCGTTTCTGTTTACGGTTGCGATTGGATATAGAAGAGCAGATGTGTCAACGATAAGCTATGATTAAGGTTTCCGAGCGTCCAGGTTTAAAATTAGAGGTTGATCTTGAACCGGATGGTGAGAGTGTAGGAAGTCCAATAGCTTGAGAAAAAGACCATGTTACAATACCGATAAGGAAGCAAGCGTATTTGTAATCGAAGAGCCGCTACTAGGTTTATGTGCTAGCGTAGCTTGATGTTAAACGACAAGGAGTACCGTCAAAGAGTTTGAGGTGAGCGATTGCGAAAAGTCGGCTGTTTTCTGACGGTAATTAATAATACAATCAGGCAGACGTATTAGTGGCAAAGGAGTGCCTCTTGGTTTACGATAGTACAAAATGATTATGTGTGTTTGTGGATGTTTCAAAGGGTACAATCAGTAGACCAGAGCAAAGCAGGGTAGTGGGCGGAACCAAGCGATCACGACGAGAAAATGGAACAAAGAAACTCGGTCACCCCTAAACTTACATCAGAACACCAAGTAAGAATTCAGGCGTCATGTCATTTTGTAGAAATGGAATGCGATGTTGGGATGTACGGTCGTGGTGTCCGGTTGTGGTGTAGAGTTGTAATGTAGAAATGGAAGGCAGGCGATGTTGGGATGTGTGGTCAGGGTGTATGGTCAGGATGTGAGGATGTGATGTTGGGATGTGTTGTGAGGATGCGGTGTAAGGTTGTAATGTAAGGATGTATGAATGATAATATGCAGCGTTCCAATACTGGTTGTACGGTACTGACTACTTTGGACTAGCGCTTGTTGTATGTAAGCTGTGTATTTGACCTGTGTTCAGATCTAGGCATAATTGGGGCAAGCGCTAAATCAGCGGAGTGGGTCCTCAATCGACTCGGGACCCATTGGAACGTCCAGGAGCCACACCAATCCCTAGCTACTGAGTCGAGCGAAGCTGTGGCACTAAATTGTGGAAGGGGTAGTCGAAGATTCTGGCAGATACTGCAGTGGGCAGCCGAAGACTAGCGCTAGCTCGCTAACGAGTCGGTTATTGGATGAGTTGGAGAAGGGGTACTGCATTTGGGGCAGTGCATTTGGGGCTGCTGTCGATCGATGAATCGGAGTGGGTAAATAGTGGGATGGCCAAATGAGTATGAAGCAATGGGGATTAGGAAATTGGTGGTACGATCGCAAGAAGAGATGCCGGGGAGCAAATGGGGGAAATCATGGAGAAGAGGGAAACGACGAAGAAGAAGTAGAGACGAATGAGAAACAAGCGGTGGACTACGAAATGAATAATAAGCGGATCGATAATCGGAGGTTAAAAGACAAGATGTGCAAGTAGTGTGAGGGCAGTGCATAGCACAGCAGTGCATGATGGCAAGTCGCTTGATAGACTAGAGGATGTGGGTTTAGTAGAAGCAGGAGGTGGAGTGAGTAATTAGGAGTGACTAGGAGGTGATAATCAGGAATTAGGAGAGCTACTTCAATGTGCTCAATAGAGGATACAAGGTAAAGGGAATGAAGTAGTACGTAGAATATGGAACATGGAGTGGAAGTAGACAACAGAATGAGTAACTCAGCATATCAAGAATTCGAAATGTGACCCATTATTGAGGAAAGTTACTTGAACCTGGAACAACAAACAAAATTAACCAGAAGCAACCTCATAGCATATGTAGGGAAAATACAATATGCATCATTGCTGTGGAAGTGAAACGAGAACTTCTCAGTTAATTGTTAGAGAGAGTTTGTAAGCCTTGGTACGCTTAGAATATTGAAGATCAAAAGCCGGTGACGTAGATTTGGAGGCTTGGCTAACAGAACCATCTAGCTCACCGTAGATTACAATAGATTTGGCTTGTAAGATGGAGTGATCCTTGTTCAGTCTCGCTAAACTCTTCCTACTATTCACTCCAAGTGACGTACTACTCACTTCTCACTACTAACTGTGATACTACTCACAGACTACTCACACTGATTACTTACTGAAATGCTTACCCACTAACAACTGGTCACTAATAACTCTACTCACCATAGATTATATGTCATGACAATCAAGCTTGAAGTTAAACGAGACCACCATTAGGTGAGTCTACCAAGCCTTGCACCTTCGATTCATTCTCGTCCGGTTTCATTTATCCCTCCATCTGCCAAGCCAAGTATTCATTTACCCAACCAATGAATCTTGGCAAATAACCTGCCCACCAGTTCCACTTGGCAGCGATCTAAGCCATTACGAATTGTATGCTGGTTTTTACTACTAGTGGACACTATTGTAGGTGTCTATTGTGGGCCGCTATGCTAGGATCAGTGGTCACTGACAGCCGTATCACTCATCTGCCTTAAGGTTGCTGTCACAAGAATTCTGCTTTCTCTTATTCACTACCCGCCACTCATCACTCTGAAATTTACGAATCTAGCAAGAATATACACTCTTATCCTCACCAAATATACTCTACTTCTCTTACAACATTCCATTCTTGAAATCCTTGGCACTGACCTCACGTCTCGGCAAACCTAGTTGCTCAACCAACGTACATCTGGCCAGTCCAAAAACAAAAAGTTTGGGCCCGAATTTCTTTACCCTGTTTGGCTTGCTGTAATGATATCCTGTTTCGGCATATAGTTTGTCACGCCAGCGGTTTTCAAAGTTCGGTTTCACGTCTCGGTTTCTCGTTTCGGCTTCTTGTTTTCGCCTTACAGACCTTGATGCGTCCGTTTCCATACGCAAATTTTTGAGCCTCTCGAGTTTACGCTCCGATTATTTTACGCTTTCAAAGTTCTCAGTTGTTAGCTTAAGGTCCGTTGGCTTACCGATCCATGGTTTTACGCCTACCATACTTTTCCGCTCGCTCTTTCCTTCGACTGCAGTGACTTTGTGCTGCAGTCCTATTGTTCCACACCCAACTCTACTCAACCACAGTTTACTCATACATACTCACAGGCTTAGTATATTTGCCGACCTGTTCGGGTTATTCCAGTTCATTTCACCTGTACAGTCACCAACTATATCACTCTCGCTCTGTTCAGCGCTCGCGTGTCCTTACACTCATTTGACAATACACACTCTAAATTACGGGCTCCAGACAACTCGATCTTACAGAATCAACTCAATTAGCCCGTTTACCTTGGACTCCAGTCTTTCCATTGCTTCACCACGAGCGCTCTCACTCTCTCTTTCAAAATTTTGCACAAACTATCACTCTCGTATCGGCTTCCTATTTCTTCGATTTCCATCTGTTTTCTCTCGAATTTACATAGTATTCCTCCATCATCAGCTCCCCTTGCTACTTTCTTTGATCATTCGCCTCATAGAATCTTGCCTCAACTTACATCTTACACTGCCCAAGTACTCGCCTCACAACGTACTCACTTCCAAAATCCACCGTTAAATCGCACTAATTATACGCCTGCCTACCGCTTGCCCACCTCTTCCACACTAGTTCAGATCATCCACATCTAACCCACACCACTCACATCGCTCCACATTAACACTACATGCTACATCTAATCTACATCTCATTCTTTGCTCACACACCACTTGCAACTACTGCAAACAACATCTAAGATCTCTCTAAACCTGCTTCCCATTGGCCCAATCGTCTTGTCTATCTGATCCCTCTCGCATTCATCGCTTTCGACTTTCATTTCTTTTCTGTACCTTTCTGTCACTTCGCCAAACACCGACTAAGTTCCAATCGTTGTACTCACTTTGCTTCTCTCAGCCTCTTCACTGCACTGCTGGAGCTTACTCACTTCTCTATCTCCTTCTATATTTCCTCTCTACCCCCGTCTGTACCTCTTCGGTTCTTTTTTACCACTTCTACCATCATTTCATTAGCTGACTATTTTTCGCACTCTCCATTCAACTCTATTTCTCCCCAACTTAATCCGGGACTTCCGTACTCCTTCCAACTTTAATCACCTATCGCTATATCTATACTGTCCACCAGCACTTACTCCTTGTTCATAATATCTTTCCGTCTAATTTGGTTGCGTCGTTGCTTCATAATTTTCTTATTACCCATCCATTGTTCTGCTCCACGATTGCTCGCAAAACCCGGCAGCATTGCCCGATCTGAGAATATTATTTAATTTGATACAAAACCCTAACTTATCCAGATCAGGCGTCAACCTACGCCAACCCATCTCCAAACTCAGCCGTAATCACCCTAAACGATTCTTACACAGGGTATTATTCTGCTAGTAAGAAATTATTTGTCCGCTTCCATCGGTCTGGATCTGATCTTCACAATAATAAACCGTTCCCAATTACTTTTCCCGAATTACTTTGACCAAGATTTTTCATGCCGGCGTACTCTCAGCCACCGCTCGGCCCACTCTTTGCTTGTTTTAGGCGGCTGCGTTCTGCTCGGCGGGCAATGTTGGCCGCTAAAGTCTGATTGCTCGACACCGCCTGCATGAGTGAACCGTCCTCTTGGTAATCCCTTGCCTGGAGCCGATGTCTGACTTCTGGGCGGCAACCGTTATCCGAACAATGGGCCGCCCAGGACCCCTGGAATGGACGGGTTTCTTGGGCGGGATGCTTGAACGACTCCAGCAAATCTATATCTAACCCCAAGCAGTTCCAGCTGATATTTGTGCGTCACTCAGCCACTTCTCTGTAACTTACTCTCTGCTCTCTAAACTTTCTCACTTTGTACTCTACTCCCCACATTGCTTTCCAGGCTCTTCCTGTCAATCTTCACTCTCCTTCTCCTTCCTCCCCTCTCCAAGATTATTATCTAAAAATCATAACTTTGTACCTGACCGCGCCAAACTCACTCCTCAGTCTCACTTCCATCTCAAGTAGTAATAATTCCAATCTCTTACCGGTGCTTAACTTAATTTCAACTGAGCTTAACCCAAATATACATGAATGTCTAGCCTTTAAGCCCTCGAGGTCTCAACCCTAACTTAAAGTGCAGCTGCCGTTTGTCTTACATCAACCGCACTACGCCAGCTAGAGTAATATCCTGTCATATTTCTTCTTGTGGCAATTACTATGAATAATTATTACACTGGCTTTCAGCGACTATCTTGCTAGCTCACAGCACAATGTCATACTGTCTTCATTTTCACATAGGTCCTAAGTATGCAGTTTGGCAGCGTCTGCCTGGTGCTCGCATATCGCCACATTCTGTCTTGCTTTCTTCCAACAGCACCTCCTCCGCTTACAATCTCTAACTATGATATTTATTCAATAGGGGTGCTTACTGAGTCTATTCTAGTTACATTCCACTTCACGGACACAGTCTGTATTTTAACAGAAACAAGGGAAGTAGTTCCGCATGCCACACCCATTCCAGGTCAACCACTGCCGCACAACGATCCACGGCTATGTAAAAATTATGTCAAAACGTCAGCGAATTTCGTTCCTCTACAATATTTTCTCTCGTTTTCCTTCAATTACCTCTTTCCTAATTATCATTCGATATTTTAAATATCTCGATTGTCGGTCGTTAGCTACTACCTGTCTGTTGTCAAGTTATTACTCTGTCCTGCAAGTTTTTTGACATTGCATATAACATCAAGTAAATTCTCTGAATCAGAAGTGAAGAACTCTCAGAAAGAGAATTGATATCAGAAGAACCAAAGATCCGTTAAACAGTCATTACAGGATTGTTTCAAATTGAAGTGGATTTTCCTTGCAGAGCAAACAACACGATATAAAGCAACCACTCTTCAACATGAACTTGTCGATGTCCACGTTTGTGGCTCTAATCGCCTGCGCCATGACTTCTCTTTCTATTGCACATCCTCTAGATAAAAGATTCATGAGCAATAAATATAATATTGTAATGCCAAGCGACGTCACGAATCTCCAACTTCATAATTCAAGAATGTGGACTTTCATCAACCAGAGGCTCTTTTTCGTACAAAACACAAACTCGAAATCAGAGACAAAACCCACCAGCACTAGCTCTGTGGCCCACACGAATACCGGCACTGTGGCTGACACAAACGTCAACTCTGCGGCCGACACGAAGATAGACTCTAACTCTCCTCAGGCCAAGCAAGTTATGATGGCTAATAGCACGAAAACTTATGAGTACTCTGGATACTTAGACCCAGAAACATTGAAGGAGTTAAGAGAACAACCGTATGTCTTAGATGTCACTGTCTCTCCAATTGGTTCTCAATAACTGTTCTGAGTTTCGTTTGATTATTGTTACGACCAGGCCAGCATTTGGCTGGCTTTCTGATTGATACAAGTGGCTTGTTGTCTTGATTGTTGCATCACCGGTGCCAGAATCTAACTTACTTTCACAAAGGTTCTTTGGCCATTTGCAAATGCACATTACATGATTGTCTTAGAGGCTGCTCGGCATGCTGAGTCACTAGTTAAGATTGACTAGAGTATTGCAGTTGGCTGGTTATCAGATTTGTTCTTCCTTTCTACTATTTTTTACATAGACAATACCTTCATGACATATTTATCGCTACATTCCGTTCGTAGAGTGACATCAACGCCCAACGGTTAACCTAGTTCAACGGTCTGCAGCCCCTTTCCAACGGTCGGGATCCATTTTCAACGGTCCCTTCCGATCCTTTCAAGACGTTACCGCAAATCAAAGCTCAACAATAGAAGTTGTCAACTGATTGTTGTCGAGTATTCTGTGTCGTTAACAAGAGAGGTTTTCATGTCTACATGGTGTGGTCTACTTTTATATGGCGTGTTAACCCTAGTTCAACTGGCATCTTTCTACGGCAAACTCTGTTAGACTATTCATGGACGTCTCAATCGAGTGTTTCTTGTTCAATGTCCTGCCTTTCATGCTGTGTCCACTGTCTCGTGAATTGACATTGGGCGTATTGGAAGACACCTCGCCGACGTAAACCTGTTGAAACCTGGCCATCTTAGAACAATTTGTCCGCGATGTTTCAATTCCGTCGCTATTCATTAAATGGGTAATTGACATCAATGTCTTAAATTTGCAGAATTTGCTACCCTTACATGACAACACAGATGTCTAAGACACACTAATAAAAAAGACAAACTATACTCAATCAAGTGTCAAGGCTGTGCTGGCAACTAACGTTTGCTAGTTATGGCCTGAGAATGCAAGGAAAGCCCACACAAACTATGCACCACCTCACCAACCATTTATTGTCTTTCAGAGTTGACTTCCACTACAGTACTCAGTAGCCGGTTGTACCGAGTTTGAATTAGTACTCACAAATTATTTACACAATCGTGAACTAATCTACTCCATCAAACACTCTAAAAAATCTTAACTCATTAAAAAATAGCTTATAAACGCTTACTATACAAATACTCTTAACCTGCTGATAACCACGGTGTCCTGTGCTGTACAGTCGTTTCGGATAACCTTGCGGAATTCTCTATCACGCCAACACGGCGTAACTTGAGCCACGGCCTAGTCCAAAGTCTCACATTCAAAGACAAGACGTCAAGTTGTCAAGGTAACAATAGCCAGAAATGTCCGGGGTGTAGTAAGACCGTAGTCTCAACGTAAGATTATCCATTCCTTCATGACTTGATTGTGGTTACCGACCCAATAATGCTGAATAAATCATCCAACTTAGCTTGCGAACGGTTTGCAACTCACCCAATGGAGAGTGACTCTGTAGTTCAAAAGCAGCATTAGTGGTAGTCAACTTTCGTTATCCAGCTCTGTACAAGTTCATAGACAAACGCCCTTGACACCTGAGACATTCTAACGGAAAATAAAAGCAATCGATTAAATTCCTCTTGGAAAAACGGCCCAGTAGATCTCCTTAGCACATGTGCTGAAACAACCAGACGACTTCGTTTGTGTGGTAGTGGAACCCAGTAATTTTGTCAAGGTTCATAGTCTTCAGCCACAGGTATAGATAGTGATGAAATGGTACTAGACAGCCAAGGCAAGACTTGAAATACAGACCGTGAAAGGGTTGAGAATGTCTTGGTATGGACTCACCCAGAATACCATGAAAATAGCTTGAACCCATATCACTGTCCATCCTTGTAGACTACCTAACTCATGCTTAGCACAATTCAATCCTATGGCAATCCTTGAAACCTATGGACCCTAGGACATCCATATTAGTGACTGGTTATTCACTAGGTCCTGTCAAAGCCTTGGATATTGGCTATCATGGATCAACCCCGGTAAACGGTAAAATTTGATCCCATACGACCCTTGCTGGTTCTCTTGGCTCGCCTAAGACTCAGTCAAACAATTAACCATCACTTGCAACAACCATCACAATTCAACCCCGATAAGAATGGGTCAGTCGAGTATTGGTCGACCGAGGAGACATGCCCTGGCTATTGGTTCGTCTTGCGGTGAACCGGTTGCCTGGGATGTCACTGCCCTCGGCCATCCTTTGCTTGTAGGCCCTGTCCTTTGCTTCGATGTCGTCGTCTTGCAAGTCCTTGCGACGGAACGCAGTGAGGTCTCTGAAGCTCTTCTTCCAGTTTCGTTTCTTTGGCTTCTGGGCAGACAGGTTGAGCGAGGAGTCATTGGAGTCCATGGTATGAGTGTCCAGGTTGTAGGTGGAAGTGTAGCTGATGGTAGGCTGTTTAGAGATCAAGTCTTGGGAGTATTGGTCTCTGTCATAGGCTGACTGGGTCAGGAGCTTGTAGTTTGGGTCCTTGGAAAACGTCTCGTATTCCAATTTAGTGAGGGTACTAATGTCGAACTTCTTCCACTGAGGAGCACTAGGAGTGCTCTGACTTGCGGACATTTTGAGGTTGTGGCTAGATCGATAGCAATCGCCTGAAGGATGATTGGTTATGGTTATGGATTCAAGTAGGGGAACAGGTAAGGTATAGAGTCTGGAGACGACAAACAGTGGTTCCTCGATAGACGAAATCCTCAATCGAAAAATTGGTGAGAATCAAGGGTTTTTAGGGCTCGACTAACGTTTCAAAAGTAGAACCCACACCGATAGATCAGCAAGGAAAACGTCTGGTGCGCGGGATAACGCAGCAGCCCGCCGTGCGGTGCGCGCCAATGCGCCATGGCGCTGGGCGCATCCGCCCGCAGCAACCATCGCCCGTGGGCACCGGTTCGTAAATATGTCAGCGCTTACGTAACAAAAAGGGGAATCACAGCACCACTAGTGCTCCGGCCAGATTCCGGCCGCGTTTTGCTATGCAATCACTAGCTCCTAATGCACAACTTTATTAATTAACTCAGGAGAGTTGGTTGGGTCCAGGGTTCCAAACTCCAGACTCCACGGTTCCTGTCTATACATGTATATATGCCGGCTGATACCACTACCACGGATTATACTCGACGTTCTCGCTCTCCTCGATGTTCTTGCTCTCGACTTTGGTGCTGTGGTCGTTCAATTCCCATGCACGTGCCACAGTGGAGTCTGGTGCCTTGAGGTCAAACACCTGTTCCTGATCTTCGTCGCCGTTAGCCTGATCTTCACGAACTGCATCCACCAAATCGCGCACCTTTGGTTTCAAGAATGGCTGGAACTTGGCGAGATTGTCACGGTTGAGTCCTCGGTATCCTGCTCCGTATTTGTTGATGAGTTCGTGTTTTGTGGGAAGACATACAGGCAACTCACGAGTCGATGGATTGAGATAGATAAGCTCGTCTGCCTTGGAACTCGTATAGTTGTAACTCACAAACCGGAGCTGGCTCGAACTCGACCGAGACTTATCGAGCAGTCGCAAGAGCCGTTTAGGGAACCGTGCCTCGTGGACCTCGTATCTGTAGTTTTTACATACCTGGTGCACTTGCCTAAAGTTCAAGTAGATCATCTCCTGGCTTAGGAACTTGGTGAAATCCTGCTCCACATTATCTGTCAAACTCGACAAGTAGGTGGTACTCACCTGGAGAAACTGGAGCAAGTTGTAGAGTACTCGGAAACTGTACTTGAAGATCAGATTGAGTGATCCGTAGTAGAAGTTGGAGAGATACGATGGAGGCACGGTAGCAAGGTCGATCTTGTGGGAACGGAATGTGTTGTCTACGTCCTCGTCTTCGTCTATATTCAACATTGGAGTAGGCTCGACGTTCTTTAAAGTCGATTCTGATGCAATGTTTTCAGTGCTGCTTTGTTGACTGGCTTCTTCTTTACTGGTTTCTATTGTGTTCTCTGTGGTCTCCTTCGATCCATTGGTTTCGTTCACGGTCTCCTTTGTAACTGTTTCACTAGTTCCTTCTGGAACCTCTTTCTCTGGAGAAGTTTTCAAAGATCCTTCTTCTTCGGACTTGGTTTCTTTAGATTTGTCTTCAGGAGTCTTCTCTTCTTTAGGCTTGCTTTCTTGGGGTTTCACTTCTGGAATCTTCTCTTCAACAGTCTTCTCTTCCTGAGACTTGTTTCCCCCTTTTAATGCCTCTTCTTGATACCTCTGGTTCATTTTGAATCTCGACACGTTTGGGAGATCAAACTTGAAATCAATCAAGTCGTCAGGGTAGTCGCAGATGAAATCCATCAACTCCTCTTCGATATATTCATGGTTGTTACCTCCATTGAGCTCGATCTCCTCAATCTCCAAATTCTTGCTGATCGATCGAATCCAGTCTTCGATGACACTCAAATTGAGCCGCAATTGGATTGCGTTGGTTCGAGAAAGAAGTTTCTTGTTGTCGATGATCCGGTTAAATACCACAGCGCTGATCCAATGAAGTACCCGAGCTAGAACGTTTTTCAACACAATTGTGTTGATATTATGAATCCGAAACACGTAGATGATAGCCTCAAGAACCTGAAGGAACTTGATTGGCGATGGTTTGGATTGGGTCTTCAAGTCTGGAGGGTACAAATTATCTAAGATCGCCTGAAAGTTGCCTGATTCTTGGTCTACCTGCTTCTTGAAAAAGTTCCAGTCGTTCTGGAACAATAACCCTTTAGTCAAGTTCGGGATCGACGAGTAGTTGATAATACAATCGTCGACGAGTTTCTCAAGTCTACCGGACACTCCTTCACAGAACTCGTTCAACAAGTCATTGAACAAAGCCACGATCTTCTTCAAGAAAAACGGATGCGCAGCAAAGAATCCATCTTGACGGAGTAAGAAATAATACAAATAGTTGGCCACGCTGATCCAATAAGCAATCAACACGATATCTTTGGACTTGTCGTCTTCCATTAACAAGTAGATCCGGTTCACAAACAACTCAAAGAAATTGTTGGTTAAGTGCTCGTCGTCTTTTACTAAATAGCTGTACCGAAGCATCTGGAAAACTATTGTCGCAGGCAACAAGCTGTCCTTGGTCCGGCTCGAGTTCTCTTGCTGGACCTTTTCGAAGATCACATCTAACATGCCAGGCATGTCCTGGTAACTGAACACAATGTAGGTATTGGACTCAAGTGCACCGTAGTTGAACATCTCGTCATCCATACCTCCAGCTCCGAGACTGGCAGACTTGTAGAGCTGATCATCATGGCTGAGATCGTCGGCAAGTTTGGTATTGAGAAGCTGGGCACTGGTACGGTGGAGGTTAATTTCATCATTCAATAACTCACGGTCAGGATCAAATCGGTTTGGATCCACCTCCAGCTCCTTGTAGAACTCTTTTACTTCTAATGCCGGCACCAGGTCCAACGTCTCGTCGGGAGTCCAAACGTCCATGTTACGGGGTCGAAAGAAGTAGTGATGGCGGTGCTGTGACCTGAAATCTTGGGTAGCTTTTGACAGTTGGTTGGTTGGTTACTGATGCCGTGGCAGGGCACGCAACCTGCAATCGGGAAGGGGGTGGGGCAGTTCACCGCAAAGGGGGTGAATCAATGTCACGTGCCAAGACCCAAGCGAATCTGTGGAGGTAAGGGTGGATGATGTGTGGATGTAAAGTAGATTGCCTACAAACAGATCAAAGATGAACGGATGCCACGTGACCAGTCAATTTCCTACAGTTCTATCAGCTTCCTCACGTATATTTGGAGAACTCCAATTATAAGACAACTAATGTCCAAGTAACCGACGTCCAAGCGTCGATTAATTCAACCTAATTACCACGCTTACTCTTCCTTGAGACCGCCCTTTCCGCTGACCTCAGCTTTCTCGATTGACTGCTTGTCAGTCTTTGGAGGAGCTCCTCCGAACATGGATTGAGCCTTGAATGGACGAGCCAAATCACCAACAGGCTTGGATCCAAACAAATGGATCTTGACAATGTTGGCCTCAAAAGCACCCTTCAAAGGAGACAAACTTTGCATCAACAAAGGATTGGTGTATTTCATGTACAAGTGCATGAATCCAGTCATCGCCAACCCGGTGAACACACCTTTGATGGCACTGTTGATCTGGAGCAAATCGTACTCCTTGTTGGTGGAGATTACGAGCTTCTGCTCGGTCTCGCCTTGCCACATATTAGGCTCCTCAAGGTATTTGAGTGTGGTCAAGTCGTTCTTCTTGACAATCAAGTACCGAGTGACCAAGTAAATCGCCAATGTACACAACGTGGTGCTGACGTACAAGATCCGGATGTACAACACGGTGTCTGGGTTTTCCCAGTCGAGCTTCTTCGACACTTGCATCATGACAAGCATCAAGACAAGATTGGTAACTGCAGGATTCATGAGGGCCATTCTGGAGTATCTGTTGGTTGAATATTACTTTTTGGAGGCAAGTTTTTGAAAAAGTCGAGCTCAGTGGCGCGTTACCCGGGGCAGATAACGCCCAGCAAAATCGACGGCGCCCCCACACCGCCCAAGGATTTGGGGTTCACACACCCCATATATGTGCGATTACGCCGTAGCAAACCGTGGATCAGAAAATCGATACGGTGGGTGCACGTGCCATCTGCAAGACCCTTAGAGATTGCCAGAGTTGGGTACAGCCAGAAGATTGGTGAGTGGACTGAAAGTAGTGTAGTTTAGTTGAGGTTCGGTTTTCAAAGGATGTTAAGGGATTTCTTGAGAGAATTCCATAGACGGATTTATGAGTGTAGTGTGAGCAATTCTTGGACTGGTACTTGGTGAGGATTTTGGGCGTAGAGTTGTGAAAGTGCAGGAGCATGAGTGTTCTCTGTGTCAGCTGTCATAATGAAGTTGGTTGTTCTCTGCTACTGCACATCGTGAAAATATGAGGGACAGAAAAGAGTGGCGAAATATTGGAGTGAAGGGAATTGTAGTATTTGTAGTTTGTGATTTGTGCGTCTGCGTTCTTTTGTGTAAGTCATTTCTACTTTGTGAATTGTGGAGACTGAAAATTTCTGGAAATGAGTCTTGTGGTCAGTTAGTCAATAAAACTTTCAGCAAATCTCAGAAAATCAGAGAAACGAGATAAAATTTTAGAGAGGTTCAAATGGCACCATTCCGTTGACTATCCTGATATTTTTGATTTGTGAGTGGTCTGCTCGTTGTGATGCCGAACAACGACTAAGAGAGAAGCATGAAGTTCAATTCCGACACCAATTCAGGCATTTAGAATCAGGAACAGTCATCAGCAGAAGAATCCAGGTTTACCCCAGGTTTCAATGATTTGCCATATTACCAGGTCCCCTCAAATAGTTACGATGGTCTAGCACCATTATCTTCAGAACGGTGCTAGTGAATACGAGTGACGTGAGTGAATACCACTGATCAAGGATTGCCACACATCGGGAATTTGCAAGCCTGAAAGAATAAGGATGTTCGTAGTGGCTGTTACTAGTACCTGGCAGTGGAAGTATGCCAGCAACCAATTCGATTAGCACTTGACACAGACTGTCACATCAAACTACAGCGATCAAGAATCAGCTCCCGACTCTCCCGGTAGTGCTGCGTGGAGATGACTGATACGAGTGCCTAAAGGGTAGTGGTAACACTGAGAACTCCATTGGTCACTTGCTTTCTGTTGAGTAAAGTTGCCAGGATTGACGGGTGGAGGTTGCAGATTGAGGGACCAAAGGAAGCTTAATGAGGCATGGAGAAGGCAAGCGAAAGCTGGGGAGCAATTGCTCTGGAGCTAATTATCGCACCGTTCTGCTTGGAGTGGGGTCATAAGCTCGCTTAAGGAAGAACGGATCATCTGGTCAGGTATCTTAACTGATACTAAGCCAATGAGTGGAACGGTTTGTCGAGTGCGTCAACGTCAAGTACATGCAACACTTGGAAGAGTGTTTCTGCCGTAGCGACGACTGTTGAAACGGTCAATCAGATTTCTCTTTGACTTAAAAATTGATGTTTGAGGTAATTGATTCTTACGTGGACATCTGATGATAAATTCTGATTCTCCCTGGCTGTGCTTTCTCCCTACTAGCTCTATATACTAACAGACACTGGACAGAGCAACGACTACGAAGTGATTTGCTGACAGGAGGATTCGTAGAGCAGTTTCAGTCATTGGTGGTAGGCTCCCTGTATTCTTCGTTGCTGGCACCTCAATCAGCAACTATGATGATTGAGTCACACACCCCAAAGGTCATTTTGGAACCCACCGCTGCACACAAGACCATCAGATAACCAGGAGAAATTGGTATAGTTTAATGATCAAGCAACAACAATACAATGCCACAAAACAAAATGGCTTTGCAATAACAGGTTTCAACAAAAGTCAGCAAGCTACCACGGCAGCAGTACACACTGTTCACTTATGTCCTGATGACCAAGATTACTATCATGGCTGTCAGCTAAGTAGTCTAGAGCTCGTCTCATCTCTTCCTAGCTCACTACTCACGAACGACTTGTTGACAGCATGAAGCAGTTGAAATCTATTCTAAGGGACAAAAACGCAACCCACAAATCCTCATATTCCACCCATCCTTCAAAGGATGTAAACACCAAATCATACTTCACTGGATGCAACCACTTAGAACCTCTGCTTCGTCAATTAACGTACGGCGTATTCACGACCCACACGTTATAATTGTAGACAATAGATTCCTTTGGTTAATGAGTGGGGCTTAATTAATATTCTCTAAACCCACCAGCTCCAATTAATTGACCCCCGTCAGCAGCACCCAATTAACCTAAAACAGTATCGACGAACCCAACCCTAAACGTAGCCAACCAATCCCGTTCGTCCTGACTTATCTTAACAAATTGCAATTACGGATTACAAGAGGAGCAGAGCCAGTTTTCTTGGTTATGCTGGTGACAGAGCCCCACTTGCTGCCGGTTTAAATCCTGATGCAGATACGCAAAGAATTGGAAGCATCAGTCAAAAAGCCTTGGTAATACCAGTTCAGGTGACATACTCTCATAGGAGACGATATGTCTTGCGTACGGTCAAGAACGTAGTCAATGGAAGCATAGTCGTTCAGAGATTTGATTTGGGGCAACAGTATACGGCAATAGTTTGAGAACCCTCACAAGACCATGACCACTCACCACTAGAATCCAACTGTTGAATAACTCAGCTATGAGACAAATATCTCTGCGTGCAAATGAACTATTAGAAACTCAAGTACTTGGTTCGTCTATTCTATAGTCTAGTCCTGACAAGGCTCATCCATCAACGTCTCATCCATTAGTACCATTCATAAAGGACCCTCTTTTGAGTGTGATCAATCACGTAGATTCCCAAACACTCACACAAAACTACAGCATTCTCATCCAGTACTAATCATCAACTGTACCAACGACTTCGCTCTGATTAATAAGTGCCGTTGCTACCGGCAAACTAAAAGTATCAGTAGCATTATCAATCAAACCTTCGAGTTTTTGAAGCAGCTACAACCTGTCTTCTCTTACAACCAACCAATCTCAGTTAGCCATATACTAAGCAAAACTACAACAAAAAAAAATCTACAAACAAAACCTAAATTCAAAGAACCAGTCATCAACATCAACCAACAAACGTACTCCAACTCCAACCGTCAACTACTAACCTCTACTACCACCTCCCTCCAACTACACCTTTCCCCTGAATCCTCGTAGTTTCACTCCTAGGTTATCTCCGCTTTTCACCCGCCTACAACTCTCACTAAATTGGATCGCTGGTCGCTGCACTGGGATACAGATTCCAACCTTGTCTAGCACCTTGCCAATCTCTATACACCTCACAGCTCACCACAGCTGACACTGCTCCACAACTGAATTTGGTGGCTCCTCACGTCAGCTCATTCCAGCTCCTCAACTCAATCCTGAGTTCCACTTCTACGTACACTCGAACGGCTGACTCCGACCTGTCTGCTGTTATCTCCCGGCATCTGGCCATCCCACCAAATCTTCCCTTTTGTCTCTGATCGTGCCACTTCATGTCCGGATGTTCCTAGGACTCCGGGACCCCGTCAGAGTATCCTTGGCCCTCCCTTGGCAACTCAGACATTGTCACAGCCTCTTCCATGAGGCTGCAAGTTGCTAAAGGGGTGACGCATCACTAGCCTGAATGTCTTACACCAATTGCGTCATGCAAAATCTCGGCAACATAAGTGGGCATAGCGTGAGGGGCACAGGTGACAGGTAGGGGTCACCCGGCGGCAGACCCCCCGCTCCCCGGGGGGTGCGGTTGCGCGATGTACCAGCGGCGCGGGTGCTGAAAAATATTTCGCACTGACATCGACTGCGACGGCATGAACCAATTTGTACGGTGCTTGAGTGGCGCCAGCAGGATTCCTCGGAATATCAGAAGTGAGCCGAGAATAGGCGGCCGGAGCGGACGTGGCGGTGAGAAAAAAAATGGACCTGGACGGAAGTCTGGAAGTCAAGGATCCCGCCATCGTCCAAGACCTATTGCACAGTTGCCTCGAACAGGCAATAAGTCTGGCCCAGACAATCGATCAAATTCGAATAAACAGGGAGAAGTGTTCCACAGATATGGAGATTACAATAAGCTAGATAACAAAGACCGTCGGCATGAGAAACAGAGTCCTATCAAGGAGTTTTCAGAGTTACGGATCTTGAATCCTGTGCGAGATTTTTTCATGCAGCAGATCAGAGCCCAGAGTCTCAAGTACCAAAACAGAGACCCTGAGCTGCTTGCCAGCAGCCATATTGTTCCAACAGAGATCCAGAAACGGGCGTTGAAGGCGATGTTGAAGAAGAAAAATCCGTTGAATCCGCACGAGTTGAGAGTGTTCAGTGTTAGTGGAGAGACCGGCAGTGGGAAGACGTTCTCCTACTTAATTCCTATAGTGAACGATCTTTTGGAGGGAAGATTAGGAGCAGCTGCAGAAGACAGCGTAGAGAGAAGTATAGAGACAAGTGAAGGATTTGAAGGAAAGATACTGAAAGGGGAGGGTTTGAAAGGGACTGATGTGGAGAGATCAGAGTTGAAGGAAGCTCAAATGAGTAATGAGGATAGCAGTAGCAGTGTGGTAGAAAGCAAGTTGGAAGAGAGTGGAGTTGAGCAAAATGGAATGGAAGAAAACACGAAGAATGGCCAGTACAATAGTCTAGACAATAGCTTGGCTGATCTGATAGAAGACGATATGGAGGTTCACCAGAACAGAGTCAACAGAACTTATGAAATCGACCAAAACAGTTACTACAACGACATTCATGAAACAAGCCAAGCCCATAGAACCAGCCAACCTCCTGTCAAGTGTGTGATTCTTCTACCTACACATGAGCTTGTTGAGCAAGTCTATCGACAGATCCAGCCGGTGTCTCTGTTGGGAGTTACAGTTGCCAAGCTTGATTCCACCAATCCCGAGCTTCCTGAAGAGCCTGTCGACATATTGATCACGCTTCCCCAGAAACTCAACCAGTTACGGCCGCATCTTTTGCGAGGAGTCACCCATACGGTTGTGGACGAGGCCGATTCGCTCCTCGACCAGTCGTTCTTCCCTATAGTGCTGAAACTGATGGGGCGGATGCCACGGGCGGAGTTTGTGGTTCTTGTGTCGTCGACGGTGTCAAAGGAGCTTGCAAGCAACATGACGCAGCTCTTTGGGTCCGGGGCTGTCACCACTGTGCACTCGAAACTGCTCCACAAGATCAACCCACGGATCGAGTTCCACACCGTGGAGTGCCAGCACCGGCCTTTCAACAATAGTAAGCTCAAGGCGTTGAAGCAGTGTTTATGGGCAGTGGCTAGCGACTCTGCAGAGCCGGGCAAGCCGTACCGCAAGGTGGTGGTGTTCACCAACGACAAGGTGTCGGCCGAGCATCTACACGAGCAGCTCGCCGCCAGTCCTGAGCTCCGCAACTACGACATCTACAAGATCACAGGCAACGACCCTGTCGAGACCCGGCTCCAGACCTTGGGCCGTTTCAACTCCAATGCCCCGCCCAATGCCCACGCAAGCACCGCCCTGGCTGGCAAACCTAAAACGCACAATAGCAAGCAGATCGCCCACAGCAACATCAGGCTCCGGCCAGTGGAGCTGCCAACCTCGCAGGGATTGAAGGTGCTTGTCACCACCGACGTGGTGTCCAGAGGCATCAACTTCAGCCACACCCGGACCGTGGTGCTCTACGACCTCCCCAGCACCTCGATCGACTTTCTCAACCGAGCAGGCCGAGTAGGACGGGTGGGCTCGGGCTACGGCAGGGTAGTGCTTCTTTTGGACAAGTCTGAACTGAACAAAGGTTGGGTCCGGGGATTGGCCAAAACCATCCGCAACCAGGTGGCCTTGGCTTAGACACCTGGAGCATGCCCCACACTGCAGTGTCAGCTGCGATCTGATTGGCCAGGTCGGAGAACCGGGTGGGCCCCGATGCCCCACCACATGCACCGGGGTGCAGCCCCCTGCACGTGACACAGTCTGGGGTACGCTAGGCTGCAGGGAGTCATGGAACTGGAAAATTCATCTATATAATCGCGGTGCTGCCTGGCGGTGCTGGTGCTCTGTATATACATAATGACTAAGATTATCCACAACCCGAGTAACGGCTCGTCCCGGGTGTCCCAGGCCTGTGACCGCTGCCGTATCAAGAAGACCAAGTGCGATGGTGTCTTGCCTTCGTGCACCAACTGCACCAAGATCGGCTACGAGTGCAAGACCAGCGACAAGTTGAGCAGACGCAGCTTTCCAAAGGGGTACACCGAGTACTTGGAGCGCCGTCTTGTGGCTCTTCAGAAGGAGAACGCTCAGCTTCTGGCTCGCGGGCCTGCTCCTCTGGCTTCCGGATCCCTGTTTCCGCAATATGTCTACAACAATGTTGTTGTGGGCAAGAACCTTGCAAGCTACAAGGTAGCAGAATACGTCAACAACACCATGGGGGCTCCGGTCCAGACCTCCAGCTTCAAGATCCACGTTGGCGACAACAGCCCTGTTGACAACGTAGCCATGGCCTTGGACAACGTCTTGTTCAAGTTGTTCATTGCTGTGGGCCATAGCAACACCCTTGCTGTCAACCAGAGGACGGTGCTGGTGGTGTCTCGCTACATCGACAACTACTTCTCCCAGATCAACCGTTTGTTGCATGGACTTGTTGACGAGTCCCGGTTCCTGGCTGATTTTGAAAAGCTTCAGTGCCAGTTGGCCTACTTGGTGTTGCTGTACAACAAGGGTTCCAACTCTGTGAGTCAGATCTCGATGCACGAGACCTCCCTTGAGTTCAAGGTCACTTTACTCCTTGTCATCTATTTGGGGAACATCAACTACTCGATTCTCTTGTTCAACAACTCGAGCAAGTATGTCAAACTCAACTACAACTTTGACTTCCTCTCTTCGATTATTGAGAAGACCCCTGCCACTTACTCTTACGACTTTGCTGCCATCCAAGTACTCTACTTCTACGCTGCCAGCACCCGTACCGGCAACGCCACTGGTCCGTTGGTTGACGGGCTCACCGACGGCACCGCCCTTCTCCTGAAAGTTGCTACCGATGTCACTCGTCATGTCGACAAGTTTGTGTCCGACACCCAGCTCGTGGCCTACGACAACAACTTCTCGCGGATGTTTATGGCCCGGTTTGACCTGCCGCCTCCTCTGTCTACTGCTGATAAAGCCAGAGTGTACTGGAGCTGTTACTTGCTCAACTCGCTTGCGGCTTTGCGTACCGGCAACTACGGATTTGTCCACTCGCCTGCTCCAGAGCAAGGTACTGGTGTGGTTGAGTTGTTGAAACTTGTCAACGATGCTGTCACCACGACCAAGCAAGACGCGTTTGTTGTTGACAACGACACGAAGCTCTGTGGATCTATGGCCGATGCTGAACTTCTCTTGCTTGACAATGAGAGTCTTGTGGCACTTGAGTTGAAGCTCGAGGACAAGCTTGCAGGACTTGGTTTGTTGTCGGAGGAGCTTCCTTCCCCAGACAACATCGAGGCTATCCAGATCAACATGATCTATCTCTACGTGCGGTTCTACATCAACCTCAAGCTCGGAGACTCTGGAGTCTTGGCCGAGGTAGGTAACCGGTTCCTTGCGTTGTTGCAACTTGTTGACACTGCTCACAACGTGGCTCTGGTGAGCGAACCAGATGGTAAGCGCAGAAAGATTGACAACGATATCAACATCAAGTCGATCGAACAAAAGTTCATTGACACCATCGATGAGCACCAAGCAGATGTCCGTCTCACTTTCAAGTCTATCAACTCGATCATCGAGGCTAAGACTAAGAAACTGAGCTCGTCCAGCTCTTTCAAGAACGGAATCACTTGTGTGCCGTTCGACGTGATCACCCATGCTCTCGTGGTATGTACCATGCTTGCCAAACTGTCGCCTAAGCCGGTGGTGGCTGCTCTTATTCTGTTGGTGAAAAACTACAACCAAGAACTTCCACGGTTCCGTCTGTGGTTCAGACAGATCGAGACTGAGCTCACCCACAACAAAGACTTGTTCCCAGACCTTTTCCGCAGAGACTCGCTCAACTCGATCTCGATGTCGCCAACGTCGTCGATCAACTCGTTGTTTTCCAGCAACACCTCGACCTCGCGCAGCGCCAGCACCACCTCCAGACACCGCATGAACTCGATTCTGGACGTGGATCATCTCCAAGAGCCGGAGTTGAACATGGCATACTTGTTCAACTGGAACAAAGTCGGGGCTAACGGCACAGTGCAGGGCTCGACGCCGGACACTGCCACAAGCGACGACATCCAGAGTTTGGTGGAAAGCATAATCGCCCCGGAGGGAAAGTTTGACGCCAAGTTCGACGGACCAAAGTACGAGCAGGACGAAACCTTGGTGGGTATCTAGTCGTGCTACAAAATGTTGGGCCCATGTGGGTTCCCAACCGTGTTTATTTTGGCGCATTGCGCCTTGTATTTTAATGATTTATGAACTTTGTGTGTGTTGAGTAGTCCGTAGCTCTAAGCCCCAGTAGACATTGCACTGATTACGACGCCGTGGTGTCTGCTCTAACGCCTCTAATTAGCATGTCCTGCAGACATGGTATTGTGAGTGTTTGGATCTGCAACACTATCACCGCAACCGGTCCCAGCACCTGAATACCACTGTGTTTGGTTACTCTAAATGACGTCAGTTACCTCTACTGAGTTTTCTTTTGAGTTATTTACGTATATTGTGTATATTCGACCACTGCCTGGTTGGTTGAGTCTACTCTTTGATCTTACAACGACCATCCAGCAAGAACATTTGAGAGAATGAATATATTCTCAAACACGGCGAATTAGCCTTTTCCAATTACAAGCTAAGGCAACAATCCTCTATTAGTGGATTTACACAAGCTATGGAACTACGGTATTGAGATTGCTAACATTCTAAATTAAGCTTCCTGAGTGTCAAACTAGGACTCCCACTCTACTTACACCGGTTTACGACAAAGTCAATTCCGGATTTCAAATTATGATAATGATAAGCTTACCACTGGTCCGAAATTCGCCAACAGTTTGTGAGACACTGGCGTTGAGCAAACACGACCGAATCTAGGTTTCTGGAATCATGGGTGCAAAACACCGGGGTGCCAGAATCAGAGTCTGCCAAGCTTCAACCATCTACCAGTATGATCTTGCTCATGAAAAACTATCACAGTAACAAGCATTATTCGCCTGAGTCAGGCTTACTTTTTTGGCTGGATTACTGTACTCAGGCATTACCTGGAGCTGTTGGTCGATCTATCAAAGCAAGGGCCTTATCTCAACTGAATAGCGAGTGCTGAAACAACCAGATCCCTAATTTCGCAACAGATGAGGCTCTACGAAGAGGTCAGGCAAATAGTTTCTTACGGATTCATTGGTCCCGTTTTCGGTAGGTGGGTTCTAGAGCTGTGTCAACTGCAGATTACTGTGCTATGCAAAGCTATAAGTTGACAGGACTTGGCTGCAACTTGGATCCCTAGAACGAACCGGGTCAACTCTGGCTTCTGCGTACTGTCTCTGAGTATTCTAGAAGTCTCAGCATCTGTTGGAATCATATATCTGCTAACTCTGTTTGAGAGCCAAACAGTACATCCCAACTTGATTCTTGCAATCTAGCAAGATAGCTTCCCCTTTCAACGAGAAATAGCACTGCTTCATCCATTTATGCTACGAAATTTGGGCTGTTCTCTTTGTCTATTTCTTCCAATCGAGAATTTGAGGATTAGTTGTGACAAACCGATTTCTACTTGTCTAGTCTGCAATTCTCTACGTGAGGATGAACTGCAATCACTTCAAAGAGTGACTCTGAGGGAAATGATCAGTTCAACTACGTTTTTCTCAATTAGGATACACTAGTGGTGCTTTGGGCTTTTAGATATCATGTCTTCATTGGAACAGGACTCTTTGTATTGTGCCTACAGTGTTCCATGAAGCCTGTAACTGTAATTCACACAAAACACTAACAGTACAGGCAAATCGTAGAAGGCTAGATACTATTGTTATTTAACAAGACCACAATCACTAAACTGTTTTGTGGTAAGGCCCACTTACTTTTATTCTCCTACAGCGATTAGTGAGCCCTTGCCTGAATAGGTTTCTACGATTGGTTTGATATATTTCAACTCCGGTCCCTGTCATACAAACCTCTCCACACTTCGCAGTCTAAGCTATACGATCCTTCATTTCATAGCCTCATAACAACACAATCTTTGAATCATAATCTACTAAAGTGAGAATCTCAAGAGCTTTCATCAACCCATACCAATGTTCAGCTTAAAACATAAGAAACATCTACACATCACCACAATCACTCCAATATCAAGTCCCAAACTCATGATCTCTCTCCATCCCAATCCTCACGGACTTGGGCACCGGGTAACGCTTGCCATCCCATCTTAGAGCCAACCCACAGTTGAAGCTCCACTCTAGTAACCACTAATTATTCACCGTTGTCATGGACCTTCTACAGATTGGCCATTTTTATATTAACCATTTGGTCCGTGCAAAGCACCTGGCAGGTACCAGCTTACCGGGGCTGAATGTCAATGTGTTGCTAGTTGATGACCAGACCACGGCTCTTATATCTTTGATCTCTTCCCAATCGGAACTTCTCAACCATAACATTTTCTTGGTGGATAAGATCGGGAATGGCAACCGCGACTATTTGAGAAACATGAACTGCATTGTGTTTCTTGCACCAAGCGAAGACTCGTTGAATTATCTCATCAACGAGCTCAAAAGTCCTCGATACAAGCAGTACCAGGTGTACTTTGCCAACTTTCTCACCAAGTCACAGCTTGAAAAAATTGCGGCCCACGACGACTTGGAGATCATTCTGAACATCCAAGAGATCTTCTGGCAGTTTCTTATTGTCAACCACAACTTGTACCAGCTAGCAGTTCCAGGATGCAGTCTGTTGGTGTCGTTGTTGCTTGCACTAAAAGCCAAGCCTGCCATCAAGTACGAAGCCAACTCCAAGACCAGTCTTAAACTTGCCAACGACGTTCATTACGAAATCACAAGCTCAGGGTCCAATTCATACCTGATATTCAATTCGTTTCCGGCTTCAGATATCCGTCCGGTTGTGCTAGTGCTTGACCGTAAGAACGATCCTCTTACTCCGCTTCTTATTCCATGGACTTACCAAGCAATGATCCACGAGTATCTCGGGATTCACAACAATGTAGTTGACTTGTCGAATTATATCCCTGGTGAAGATGATGAGATGACTAAGATCATATTGAATATTGAGAGCGATAAGTTTTTCGCTGACGTCTACAACCTGAACTACGCTGATCTTACTGACAAGATCAAGGATTTGGTCAGTAATTACAAGCAACGTACCAACAACTCCTCCAGTCTTAACTCCATTGATGACTTGAAGAACTTCTTGCAGGAGTATCCTGAGTTCAAGAAACTCAGTCACAACGTTAACAAACACATTACCATAGCTTCAGAACTCGACAAACAGATCCTGGAAAACAATCTTTGGAAGGCATCGCAGATCGAACAAGACATGAGTGTAGGCACGGATTTCAACAGTCATTCGACCGACTACAACGAAGTCAGAAGCTTCCTCACTTCTGCAACATCAAACGATATCAAGTTACGTCTTTTGTTAGTGTATGCTCTTCGATACGAAAGCTACCCGCTGAACCAAATCAAGACTCTTGCAGATTCGCTTGGCGAGGCAGAGTTTGTCAAGTTCTTCCTCAAGTACTGTGGCCAGAAGAAACGGATCGAACCGTCGGTGTTCACTCCAGCAAAATCACTGAACCTCATTTCCAACCTCAAAAAACTCGGTAACTCCAACGCCACAAGCACAAACTTACATCTGCTTGACTACGAGGACGAGCACAACAACAGTGTCTACATGCAGCATCGTCCAAGACTTCTCTATGTGCTCCAAAACTTGTTCAACAACAAGCTCGACTACCCAACTCTAAACTTCGAAAACCGCACCGTTGACAAGCCTCGCGACGTCATAGTGTATTTCAACGGTGGAATCACGTACCAGGAGTCGCGAATGATCAATATCTTGAATGAGAAGTATGCCACCACAGGTATCAGGGTTGTGGCTGGTGGTAACAAAATCGTTAACTCGGCCCAGTATATTAGTGATCTAAGACGGATCATGAGTGACCAAGGCAACTTGGTGGGTAACACAGAGGTCGAGGATAGGTTGTTGAACGTAGGGTTGTCTTTGGATTCAGGTAAACATCTGTCGGAAGCCAACTTTTTCGGTGACAATTTGTTATGATCTGGTTGTCATGGATGGCTGTTATAATCAATGCACAGCATATAAGCCGATACACTGCACCACTTCCATCTATATATTGGGGTATCAAAGACTTCATTGTATGTTAGAGAGTAGTGACAATATTGCTGAGACTTTACAAATCCAAGTTCCATATTCCGAGGAACCAGGTACAGACCAAGCAGTACGCTTGCAAAGATTAGAATTGCGAAAGTATTGTATAAGGAAAGGAAATTAACTAAGAAGTGAAAAAGACCACCATTCAAATATCTAAGCCTGTACATTCCTGCTGCACTGGATGTATCGATCTTCGTTCTGATCCCTAGAATATGGTCGGTTGAGCTGTTGAAACCACCGGGTATTGTCATTTGATTTAACTGGACACTGTGGTTTGGACGGTCACCACACTCTGGACTGGGTTCTGTTGTTGAACGGCAGCAGCAGTTACTTGTGCTTGGTTGTCAGCTGCAACAGTGGTCACGGCAGTGGCGACAAAAGTTCCTTGAGCAGTTTGGTAAACGGTTTGCATAGCTGCTGGAGTACTGGAAGCGTAAACGACATCGGTGACTGTTGGAGTGGCAGCAGCGGCAGCATCAGTTGCAGCGACAGCAGTGGTGGCGGCAGGAGCAGCGGCAGCAGCTTCGGTGGAGCTCGACTTGCTACCTTTGAGGTAGTTGTACCCAACAATAGCACCAGCACCGGCAGCGGCACCAATTCCCGCATGTTTCCAGTTGAATTTCTTCAAGGCGGCGCCAACACCAGCCATGTTCAAAGCTTCTGGTTCTGGTTCTGGGTCGGCATCACGCTTTTTGTTAGCTTCTTTGTAGTGGATTGGAGAGGCGGCTGTGAGAGCAGCAAAGATTGTGATTGCGTAAGCTATGGTGTGCATCTTGAGGTTGATTAGTGGTAGTTGTCTTTGATGGTTCTGAGATAGTCTAGAGAAATATGGAGATATTTTCTAGAAGACTGTGTGACGTGATTACTCAAAATATTCTTGAAGATTCGTTTTGAATGCCTTTATGATTTGTTCGGAATCACGGATTTTCTTGGTATTACTCGACAGTCACTTATGGATATGTATGTCAAGGCACTGGTTATGTATACAAGTGCAGATATGAGCAGAACGATGGAAGTGTATAGCACCAGGAATCAAAAGTTGTAATTCGGTTTAGCGAGAAATAAATTAAATTAAAAAATACAAACTGCAAAAGACCTACGGGGACTATATATATCCTCTCAGATGGATATTATGTGTAATCAATGGAGAATGTGCCATGGAACGGCGTGAACTTCGGTATGGTGCCCCATGCGGGTAACCCTGAAACACCAGGGCCTGAGGACCCTACCTATAACTTGGGCAAGGCTGAGCCAGAGTAAACTACGACAGAGAAAGAGATGCACAAGAATATTAATTTATTTTTTCAGCTAGCTATGGTTACCAGAGAGGGTTAAAAAGGTTAAAAGTGAGGCTGGTAGGGTAAAAGAGTGGTCAGGCAGAGAGCAAAGCGGATAAAGCAGCGGAGAAAATGAAGATCTGAATGTGCAGTTAACAGAATGGAGGCTTGCAGTGCACAATCGGGAATGAAGGTCCTATATCTGATGCATAGAGTCACAGATGGCAACGAGGCAATTGCAAAAGGAACCAATTTCGGGGTGAGGAATAAGTGTCAGGAACACAATAATTATTCCAATTTCGAAAAAGCATTCTTCCCCTATAGAGAACAATAATACTCCAATCGTAATTGATACTCTCTTCACATATTTAATGGTGCTCCAACTAGTACATGACCTCTAGCATTGGACACAGATTTTTTATCCTTGCGGTATTTTTTTCCTATCCCGATTTTGCAGATCATTTCTATCAGTCTTGATCTAGGACTGCAAGTTTGATAGTCGTTATCGAATCGTCATTGAAACTTTCCACCTTCCATTATCTTTCACTGTTCACTATTTTTCTTTTTGTCTCCATTTTCCCTGCTCCTTGCAGTTTGGTTCTGTCCATTCTTTGTACCTTGTCCGTTCGTCCTCACTTAATTTCTCCCTCCTTGGAATATAACTATCTGTTCAACTCCAGGCCGGGCTTCTTAAGCCTTCAACTTCTCACCGATGTATGGCACTTTGAACAACATGTCTTGCATGAACTCATACACAGTAAACGTCACGGCTTGGCCAGGGGCAACTCTCATAATTCTAGGAGTGACACCCTTGTAGAAAGCACGCACACCCTCTTCTTGAATCAATCTTCTACCGATCCGTATGATTCTTCTGGCAGCCGACTCTGGAGCTCCGCTACGTTCTTTTTGCAAACGGGTCTTGATCACGTCAATAGGTGCGTTACACAAAGGTCCCAAGCCTCCGGAGATAAGCCCAATGCCAGAGGTCTGCCAGCCCGGCACGTTTTCCGATTTGTGGTACTCCTGCAACTTGACACGCAACTTGGAGTACACGGTGAAGTTAACTCCCTGGTTGGTGGCCTGTCTGAGAGCAGTCAAGGACACACCTCTGTAGAGCGTGGAGAATCCCTCTTCACGGATAATCAAGTAACCAGCCTGGAGAGCGTTTCTGTATTTAGGGAGAACGTGAGGGTCTTTCATGGAGTTGGATTGGGCCTGCATCCGGATCTTGACCACCTCCATTGGGTTCACCACAGCAACAGCCTCGGTGACTCCGGCAGCCAATCCAGACACAAACACCGCCCCAGTTCCAAGGGTGCCCGAAGGACCTGGGGTGAAAAGAGTCTTGTAGTACTCGAACGAGGAGAATCTGATAGCCATCTTAGGGACAATACCAATGCACACGGCTCCCAAGCCCTTGTACAACGACATGAACCCCTCCTTACGGGCAATGTTGAGCCCGGTCTGGACGAACCCAGGAGGTTTCACTGCGGCATTGGCCACACGTCGGTACAATTGCATCCGCACCTTGATGGTGTCGAGAGGATGACAGCAGAGGGCTTCCATAAGCCCGGCACTGCCGCCGGCAACCAAGTGAACAATCGGGTTTTTACTTTTCTTAGCCATGGTGAAGTAGCAGTGGGGAATACTCGGTTGGGTATGGGCACTGCGGTAAGATTCGGTCGAGAAACTGGGGCTGGAGGGCTGGGATTTAGCCTACTCTTTATAGTGGCCCGATGCGGTTACCCCAGATTTTCAGGCGACGATGGACGCCCGGAACTTTGGAATCGCGGCCTGTGATTGGCTGCTGCAAGGGAAATTGTGGAGCGAGTACCCGATCCGGGGCGTTGTACCGAGGTGGGCGAGGGTGCTGGTTGGTGCTTGGAAGTTGGTGGTCGGAAGTTGGTGTGTCTGGATGGTCTTTGTGGGTTAAGGATGTGGTTAGCGGATGTTGTGGTGGTTGGAGGTACGGATGTCTGTTTGCTGGACGGGGCACCCTACCTGAAGTGTAATGGGTTGCTGCCTTGGGTTACAGTGACTAAGGTTTGTAGGCGGTTGGCTTACTGTGCTCCGGCTGATAAATATACCGCCCTGGAAAATATTAATGGCGGAAAATATAATGTAGCTTGGTTCTAGAAATGTGAACCGGAGATTTCCCGAGAAAAATCAGTCAAGAATCTTGTCAATTGACAGTGTAGGATCTGGATCATCTGGGGAATGCAGTGGCAGCCTATAGGGTTTGGGTGACCCTGCACCGTTCGCTTGGAAGATAATTGATGGCTCAACGGAGGTTTGGCTGGGGGTGTTTGTAGCAGGAACCGGATGGATTTGGAATCCAGGGGCTGAGTATAGCAATGTGTACTACTACAGTGGATGGCAATTTTGTTTGTGACTGTGCAGTCACGGCTTGCTGCTGGACTTTGCTGGTGTGACTGTGGTGTAAGGATTCTGTGCAGACCTGTTTAGCACTGCTGTAGTGTATGTACGGGTTCCTTCTCAAAAGGCTTCTACACTGGACTATTACTCTGGGCCACTACTCTAGACTACCACACCGTTATTATGTGACAATTCCACTCTGCTATTGACTCAATGGCACTTTAATATTGTAACAAAACTAAGATTTATACCGTGCCATCGTTGACTCTCCCGAGCTTCTCCTTCCTGCTTAAGATTCTCCGAAATTCAACCGTACACTGTGCTTGCTGCATTGAGTCCTATTTTCCTATTCAACCAGAACAGCTACCAACTCTCTATTATGAATCAGTGATCACACCTCCTTCATATTCCTCGGCTCTCTGACCCATTTCTATAGTCTCCTTTCCACTCCGATCTAACTCCGTCCCTATCGCAACTCGGGCTCCGTGTCATCAGCCAATAAAAAGTCCCTGGAATCCAACCGGTCGATGGTGGCCCAACTGCAGTAGCGTGGTACTAAGACGCACCGACTTGTTGGGCACCAGTTTATGGGGCAAGTTGATAAATGCTGGCCCAATCCATTGGTTGGATTTAGCGATCAGTAATTGTACATGGAGAGATTGGCCCGCTTGCATTCTGTTTTTTGCCCTGAGTGTTTGCGTTGGATTTTGATTCCTAGTGGATATCACGCTGCATGATCAAAAGCTGATCTCTATCATAACTTTATCTTATTTTACCTATTTATGTTCTGCGTAGTAAACTGAATAGATCCTCGGGCCTCCTCGTCTTTTCAGCCGTTACTTCTGTTCTATTCAACTCTCACTCCAACGTCTTATTCACTGTAGTCCCAATACTCACTTCAACCTTCCGTGATCCACTACCTGGCCCAGCCCGATCACGGACTACCAGACGGCCGCCCAGCCGTTGGCCCTACTTCAGTTTCCTGGAGTGCAGGTGGACCCCGATATTGTTGCCTAGTTTTGATTGGCTGCCACTAGGGAAGCGGCTCGGCATAATTGCTTTATTTGTCCATCGTCAGATTGATTGATCTCGATGTTGACGATCCTGAACCATAGTCAGGATTCTTAGCTTGTAACACAATCACATGTGATAGTTGAAGGACGAATATTTGGGTGTGATTGATAGTGCGTTGTGACGCGTTCCAATATTGCACGGCTGATGTTCTGTATTTTGGTCTGCCATTTCGTATCAACTCGACGGAGAGCAGTCTCCATTCAACCAGCTATTCAGGTTTCCTAAAATGCCAGTGCTAAAAAACCGTCCTCTCTCCCACCACTAATACATATTTCTTTGAAACAAAGATTGATTCGCGCTTAAAACCTCACATCCAATCATTATACGAGTTTTATTTTGCTTGGCAACGTATAGGTTAAGGTGGAGTAAATCGGTGCTTCTAGAAAATCAGACAGAGTGAGTGTCAATTTAAACTGCAGGTCTATGCAAGAGAACTAGCCTAGCCCATCCTTGAGGATTTTGTGTTTCCAGAATCAAGCATACTTAGCATGATCTTTGACACACTAATGGTTTCCACGTTGAAACAGAGAAAATTGGTGGAATTTGAAGCTTGGAGAACGAAATCGCTAGGATATAGTTGATCATGGGTTTCTTGTAACAAGAGACTATCAGCCTATCCGAAATGGTTGTGTGCGACTGGGGTAATCCATCTGTATCATATGTGCAACAGTAAAAGTTTTCCTCATGTCAAGCGTCTGCTATTCTTCGAGACACAAGGTGCTAACAGTAGTGACGTCGGTAAAAATAGCGCTCTTTTCACCTAGATCCAATCCCGTAGGGAACACTTAACGAGCATCAAACTAGGTAACTAGGTGTTGGACTAAACTCCGACGACATTCCCATACCACAGCAAACAGAACAAGCAGATTTGTTCTCAATTGTCAATTTATCTGGTTATTTAATTTCTCCTAACGACCTGTCTTATGATATTATGTGGCCATGACAATTTTCAAGTGCATCTTTCTGAGCCAGTACGAGATCCTTTCAGTTTCCAGTGCTCCTCGTTAGCATGACACTTCAGTCAAACATGCAGATAATCGACCATGAAATGCAAACAATCTCTGGGTTATTGAAATTGTGAAAATGAAGATAAGGAATACTGAATCCTTCAGATGATTTTTTTTGCCATCAGTCAACATGTTCATTTTTGCTCTTCTTTATATTTTTCTCACTCTCAAACAGAGTGAAGCAGCTCCATTGGCAGATGCTGAGCCAATAAGTCTCAGTAAAATATACAACAGAGGGACAATCAAGTTGCCAATCACCAGGTACAATTTTCTGCACTTTGTGACCCTCAAGTTTGGCAGCGAGAAACAAGCGTTGATCTTGGTCGTTGATACTGGGTCAGTCGACATGTGGGTGCCAACAATTGTAACGATCATGGAAGAGGTACCACGTATCCTACCTGACGTAAGGTTGAATGTCACTACTGAATTGAATGTCAGTAGTACAAAGACCACGAACTTCGCGGTTGGGTACCATAAAGGCCGTGTTATAGGATTTTGGGCCAAGGAGTCGGTGTTTGTCGGGAACAGAAAGATTTCTTCGCTTGCCTTTGGAGTTGCCACTGATACCCATGAGGCGAGTTCAGGCATCCTAGGGCTTGGCCGGCCACTGGAAAGTATGACCCAAAGGGTTTCTGCTCTCAACCCAGGCGCTGGATACAGCAATAATAACCTTCTCACTGCGTTGAAATCAGACAAGTTGATCAAATCTCTATCTTACTCAGTTCTCCTACTGAGATCTGGGACTCATATCCCGCTGTTGACTTTTGGAAGCTACGACAAATCCATTGCCGGCACCCTTGTTATGAATCCATTGGCGAAAGGAGTAAGGGGCCTCAGTATCAATTTGGAGGCATTCAGCGTTAATGGGCAGACTCTTTTCTCAAATGGAGCAGTGTTGGTTGACACCGGGTGCTCTTTCTTGTTGGTCAGTCCTGAAATTTTCAATTTCTTTGAGAGCAATGCTATTCTAAAGACATCAGGATTGTTGGTTGTTCCATGTGACATGGATTATGGGGTGTTTGAGTTTCAGTTCCAGAAGACAAAGATAGTGCTACCAATCTCTTACTTTGTTCTCTCGCTCGGCAATAGTGGATACTGTGGGTTGAAAATGAAAGTATTCGACAGAGCTAAGGCCGGTGGATATCAAATGATTCTTGGGGCAGCATTTCTAGAACAAGTTTACACTTATTTTGACTTGGACGCCGATGAAGTTGGGTTTGGAGTATTGCCATCGACAAAGTCTGCGACTGCGGCTGCTGAGGTCGCGTACAAGAGGAGAGTTGCCTCGGAGAAACAGAGTTCCTCTTCTACTGGCTCGAAAAAGGCCAAGAGAGAGCCTTCAGATAAGAAGCCTACGACATCTGCAAAGGCTGATACAAAGAAGACTACAAGCGCCGGTTCTGCCACTGCCACCCGTTCATATGAGACAATTGCCATGGAAGATGCGCTACTACTAGCCACTGGAGCTGATCTTTTACCTACTGGAACTATTCCTGCCCGTGAAAGAGGAACGGTAAAGACCGCTGGTGTGGTAAACCCATTCTCGGTGGCAAGTACCAGTGTATCAGGATCTGCATCGTCCACAGCATCTAGTGGTGCGTCGTCTTCCAACTCCAATGCTCACACATCTGCTACAAAGACCAGCAAGACGAAGGCAACTTCTAAAGGCAAATCCAAAACAAAGCTTTAGAGTCACTTATACTACGGAAGTGAGTCGCTAACAAGCATTTTTTATAGATCATACACTTACATATCATAAGCACAGTGGAAATAGGCATAGACGTCATACATCATAAGAGAATCGTAAACTGGGCATGACAAATGCAAGAGCGTTTGCGGACTTGATTAAATGCGAGCCCCAAGGTCCAGCATTCTCATTATTAGTTACCACAACTAATAAAAGAAATAAAGTTTGCAGCTGCTTACACGTAGGATGCGGTTAGTAGCATCAATTAGTCAATCGAACAAATGTTGTAGGTACAGCAAATAGCTGTATGCGCAGGACAGGTAACGTGATCAATCATTATAAGTGTCAACGGCAAATGCGACACTAGTGGCAAAGGGGCAAAGGTAAACCTAATATCTGGAGACTATAAAAGGACCCAGATATCGCCACAAGTAAATAGCAGGACCTAAGAAGAATTTGCATAGAGATTCTCTAAGTGTTTACACATCGATCGAATCTCCGTTCAAATATAATACGAGTTCCACAGCCAACAAACACTAAGAATGTCTAACAACTCTACAGCTTCAGACCCAAATAATGGTACTTCTGGATTAGACCCAAATCACAGAGTCTCCAGCCCAAATCGAATCCAACATATTGCGACCTCTGGGGAAATCCGGCACCGTATCAATATCGAGAATTGGCTCAATTGGTTGTTAGCATTCGATGAATTAGTTCTGAACTTACCGAAATTGACAGCCGAAGATTGTGTACTGTACTATAAATGGGCTAAAGAAATTAAAAGATTGTTCTTGTTGGAAGACATTAACTATCTCATTGAGGAAAGACATGAGACCGAGAAAAAGCAAGACGATGTCTACAAAGCTAGAAAGATTCTTATAGGCACAGTTAAAGAAGGCTATCGAATATTATTCAGTGAAATTCTGTCTGCTCCTGATGTCTATGATGAATGGGTACACTTGAAAAAAGGGATAGATCCTGACTTACTGCTAGCGAAGAAACAGCTCCTTGCTCACAAACTGGACGAAGGCACGTTGACGATTGAATGTGCCATGAGAGAATACATGGATTTTCTAAAAGAAGCAGGCCTAAACCCAACTCTTGAAAACGTTATTGACGATTACATGGAAGTCAATCGGCGCCCTACATTTTACCTATGCTGTAACTTGCCAAACGCTAAAACCTGGAGCGACGTCACTTTCTGTCTTGAACGGGAAGCATTTCAAAGGAAGCTAAATATGGTTCAGGCTGAGACGTCAGGAAAGACGAAAAACCAAGGAAAAAATGGAAAGTTCAACAACAATAGGAAAGGAAAGTACCATAAAAGACCTTTTTGTCCTATTTGTCGTCGCAGAGGCCATAGGCCAGCAGACTGCTACTTCAAATCGTAGAGGGATAAGAGGAATTAAGGCAAAGCTGATCTGCATCATATGCGCAACAGCAAGATTTTTTTCATGTGAAGCATCTACATTCATTGAGGCATGATGCTAGCAGTAAGATCATCATTGAAAAGAATGCTTGCTTCACCTTGATCCGACCACATAGGGAACACTTAACGAGCATCAATATCGATGAGTAGGTGTCTAAACACCAGTGACATTCCCATGCCACAACAAACAGAGTAAGCAGATTTGTTCTCAACTGTCAATTCTTCCGGCGATTTAATTTCTCCTAACCATCTTTCTTCTGATATGACGCACACTCTTCGAGCTCTAAGGAGCACACTTCTGCAACAATATGTAGTGAAACGAGTCTCAGTTAACGATTGTTATTATTCATAGATTCACGCATAATGGACTTAGACGCTATCACACACCACAGAAGAATAAGGCAAGTGTGTGTGTGAGTGTGAGTATGCATCTGAAACGGTATACATCCGTGCATACGTGCGTCTGATACTAGAGTTGGTGATTCAGAGTTCAGGGTTTGTAAAACGCAGCCCCACCAGTACACAATTTTGGTTCCTTAATTACTTCTGGAAACCTTTCGTGGCTATGAGAAGTTGTTGAAATGAAAATCCTTTCACTGTACTACTTGTGTGAGAGCAGTCACCAACCGTACAATTGATTCACCGGACAATGGTTCCCATAAATGGAACCGAAACGAGTAAAGCAGGCTACATGTAATGATCGATCTGTCTTGCGCTATTATGTAACCGAAACTTCTTTTGAGTGTCTGTGTCCAATTGTGAGTTTTTTCACGTTTCCATGCCATGTCTCAGGTTTACAATGCAACGGATAATATGCAGATGATCGACCATTAAATAATAACCATCTTGCAGCCCTTCTCCGGGTCGTAGAATTTGAGAGTCTATATAAGCGAGTGTCGCTGGCCCATGATTCCTGTTATCCAGCAACATGAACATTTTTGCTCTTCTTTTGGTGCTTTTCACCCTCAGACATAGTGGGGCCGCGCTGAGCCAAACAGTAATGCTGGGACGTCAGCCCAAGGGACAGTCACCTTACCAATTACGAAATATGATATCAATTACTATGTGGCTCTCGAGTTCGGCAGTCAAAAACAAAAGGTGATGGTGTCCTTGGATACTGGGTCCGTCGACTTGTGGGTACCATCAACCCTCACGATCATGGAATATCGGCCAGTGTGTAGTGTACCCAACTACATGTTAGACATCTCCGTTGGCTTTGAGATCACCACAACAAGTTACAATGATTTTCGGATTATATATGGAAAGGGTGATATTCTAGGATATTGGGCAAAAAATTCAGTGTATGTTGGGAACCAAGAGATTCCTTCGCTTGCCTTTGGAATCGCCAGCAGTACTAGCATGTTGCCGACGGGAGTCCTTGGGCTCGGCAGATTGCTGGAAAGCATTGCCAAAACGAACCCTGCTTTAGATCCAGGATCCGAATACAGCAGAAACAATCTTATCGCTACATTGAAAGCAGACAAAGTGATCAGCACTGCGTCTTACTCAATTCTTTTTCAGAGATCAGGAACTCATACCCCACTGTTGACTTTCGGGAGCTACGACAGATCCATTGCGGGCACCCTTGCTATGAATCCGCTCGCAAAGAACGTCTTTGGGCTCAGTGTTCAGTTGGACTCGATGACTATCAACGGACAACGTTTCTTTTTTGGTGGAGCAGTGTTGGTTGACACTGGGGCAACTTTCATGGGAGTTAGTCCAATAATTTACGACTTTTTCAAGACTGCTCTCTCTGCTTATGAGATAGCTGGCACAAGATTGGTTCTCTGTGACTTTGATTACGGTGTGTTTGAGTTTCAGTTCCAGAAGACAAAGATAGTGCTACCAATCTCTAACTTTGTGACCGAGCTCGGAAGTACGGGTTTCTGCTACTTGAAAATGTCCGAGTATGTACCAGGTGCGACGGATGGGTTTCGAATGATTCTAGGGGCATCATTTCTAGAACAAGTTTACACTTATTTTGACTTGGAAAAAGAAGAAGTTGGGTTCGGGGTGTTGCCATCGACAAAAGCTGCGGCCACTGCAGCTCATGCAGCTTTCCTTAGGAGTCATGGTGATCCGAGCTCGTCTTCCACCGGCTCCAACAGAGTTAAGAGAGAGCCCTCTGGTAAGAAGCCTACGACAACTCCAAAGGCTGGTACAAAAAAGACCACCAGCACTGGTTCTGCCACTGCCACCTATTCACATCAGACTATCAACTCTGCGGATTTGCTACGAGCAGTTTCTAAGGCCAAACTTCTACCTACTGTAACTATTCCTGTTAAGAGTCGAGGGACTATTATAACTGCTGGCGTGAAAAATCCATTCTCGGTGGCAACCGGCAGCAGTGTGTCAGCATCCACAAAAACCAGCAGTGCGTCGTCATCGAAGACTACCGGTACCAGTACCACACACATTTCAACCGCCAAGGCCCACACTTCTCTAGCAAAAACCACCGAGAAAAAGTCGGCTTCTAAAAAAAAACTTAAACTAAAATTTTAGGGCATCCTCGACTACTCAAGCGAGTCGTTAGCAGGCACTTTTGTAAATCATACACATAATAGAAATAGACATAGTCATCACACATTCTGGAAGTGTCGTAAGTAAGGTCTGGTACAGATGCAAGTGCGTTCGTGGATCTAAGTAATTGTAAACGTTCAAGTCCTCCACCCAGAGATCAGGAATGGGTGTGATCTTGGTTTGGCGACTTCTTCGTTTCTCATCAAGTGTGTTTTGACAGTTTAAGCTTCTTTCTCTGAACTCAACGGGCAGGGTCATGATGTTCCCTCACAGGCTGCTGCAGATTTATACATATCGTAGATCTCTCGTCAGGAGGAAAAGTTTGAGAATCTAATATCCTGAGTTTCGACTGAGCACCATTGAGAAGTTCCAAGGCCGAGTATTCTCATTATAAGATACTAAGATTACCGCAGTAAAAAGGAAGTCTCCAGCTGCTTACATGCTCTCTCTGGTTTGTAGAATCCATTTGTCAATTGAACAACTGACGAAGTTGCCGTACACCTCTCGCAGCAAGACTTCTAGCTCTAACTCACGAATTCGTAAGCTCTATTCTTATTCTGCACTCAGCTTAGAATCATGGGCTACCTGGAAATTACAACCAGGTACCTGAGAATCTTCTTAGATCTACGCCTCATAATCAGCTACCTCTATATTCTATGCTAACAATCCGGTCTACTCCAGCTCTCTAGCTTCTCACCACCAACCCTTTTTCAGCAAGATACTGTTTCACTTGGGTTACTGTGTACTCGTTTCTGTGGAAAATTCCTGCCCCCAAGGCTGCATCGACTCCAGTCTCAGCAAAAACCTCGTAAAAATGTTCTGGCTTTCCTGCTCCAGAAGAAGCAATCACTGGAATCTTGACGCTGTCTTTGATAAACTGCACAAGCTCCAAGTCGAATCCAGAGTTGCTACCATCCTTGTCGATGCAGTTCAACAATATTTCTCCTGCTCCCAACTTCTCACAGATAGTCACCAACTCATACGCGCCGATCTTGCTCGAAAACTCACGCCCGCCTTTCACACTCACTGCGTAGTATACTTCGGTCTCACCGTTTGGCCCAGGGAACTTGGTAGTGAATGTTTTGAAAGGCACAGCATCAGAGACGTACACTCTCTTAGGGTCCACACTGATAACAACCGCTTGGTTACCGTAACTCTGAGATATCAACTCAATTGGCGAATCTCCTGCAGGCACTCCACCGTTGGCCAAGTATTTCTCAGCAGTGTAGACAGCCTCAGAACCAATGCTGACCTTGTCGGCACCAGATTTGAAATACTTCTCTGCAACCTTCAAGCTGTTGACCTTGGTGCCATCTGGATTCACAAAGTCTTTGATACCTCCGCCCACGGTCAAAGGCACAAACACAGTTTTGCTGGCCTCTTTCAACACCTCGAGCATCGGCAAATCATCTAGAGGACAGTTCTTGAAAGAGGTGATATTCAAAAACGTCACTTCGTCAGCACCGTCTTCATAATATTTCTGTGCCAACTTGACTGGCTTCCCTAAGTTCCGGACCTCAGAGTTCGACTTCTCTCTCACATCGTACTGATCGCCTTTGGTGACCACCAAGTCGCCTGCATCGTTGTTTCTGACGTCCAAACAAGCAATGATCCGGTAGCTGAGCCCGTTGATATCCTTGCCTCCAGCCACTTTCTGCACATTGTGGGTCACGTCTCGTTGGTGAAGAAAGTTTCCAATCAACTCGATACCTGCAAGACCAGATTTCTCGGGGTGGAATTGTGTAGCAAAAACATTGTCCTTGCTGATGGCAGCAACAAACTTCTCCTCTCCATACTTTGCAATCGACAACTTGTAACCTTTACTCTCCAACTCCTCGATCTCTGCATCGCTGACAATGCCTCCATACAGATGGACAAAATAGTACCTGTTACTTCCGATTCCAAACAAACTGCCCGAGCAGGTGTTCCAACCGATCTGTGGCACCGACTTGCTGCTGCTGTCGAACTTCTTCAACTTGAGTCCGTCGAAAACATTCAACCCTTCGGATTTGTACTGGTCTTCCTCTGACCCTGCACACAAGATCTGGAGCCCAACACAGATTCCAAACAACGGTTTGCCCTGGGCAATGTACTTCAAAACCGGCTCGGTGAATCCTCTGCTGGCCATCTGTCTGGCAAAGTGACCGTAGTTTCCAACTCCTGGCAACACTAACAATTGTGCTTCTTCAAATAGTTGGCTCTGACTCCCATCAGTGATATACACCACGGTGAACCCAAGATGTTCCAATGCGTTTTGCAACGACTGGAGGTTGCCGCTGTCGACATCAACAACGTGAACTGTGGGCATTTTCTATATGACTCTAAATAGTTCCTGAGACCAATTGGCAGCCGGTTTTGTCGTTGCCAGTTTTTCACCAAGTGACTCACGTCGTTTTGGCCCGCCCCGTTGGTATATCCTCTATGCATGTGGGTTGACTACTGCTGTTGCTCACCAGTATATTATCCTATAAACTATATTAAAAGAGCGAGGGAAGAGAAAAGAAGCCGGTAGGGCTACTGCGTCGCACAATGGCGCACGAGGATTGTGAGGAATATGTAGCTTCAGAACGTTCCAATCGCGTATAACTGAAATCATCTATGGGCCCGCCAACATCACTTGCGAACAATTCTTAGCAATGTAAGTGTTGTTGTCGTTGCTCTTCTGACTAGAAGCAGAAGGCGACACGGTACAGAACTCTGGCTGCACCGTCACCGACTGGATCCCGTGGGCAAACACACAGTTTCTGATACTGGTGACCACCTGGTTGAAGTTCTCTGGGCGGACGTTGATCTCGGCGTGCAAACTAGCAATCGAGATTTTCTCGGTCAAGTTCCAGATATGGAAATCGTGCACCGACATCACTCCAGGCAACGCAAGAATGCTTTCCTGGACACGCTCGGCGTCGATTGTCGAAGGAGTAGCCTGTAATAAGATCTTGGAAGCGGTTTTACAAAGAGGCAAGGCCGTGGAGAAGATGATGGCAGTGATAAAGATGGAGACAGCAGGGTCGAAGTAGTATTTCCAGGTGTAGTCTGTTTTCCATATAAGCAAAGCAGTGACAATCACTCCAATGTTACCCAAGGCATCGCCAAGCACATGGAGAAACACTCCTCGCATGTTCAACGACTTGGAGTCCGACTCCTTGTGGTCGTGCGAGTGTTCGTTCTGCTGCTGGGCAATGTACACCTCAGGCAACAACGGCTCGATTTCTGTCGGCTCGTCGTCGTGGCTGTGGAAATGGTCTGCGTCACCTCCATGCGAATGGCCGTGGCCATGCTCGTGGAACAAAAACAACCCGACAAAGTTGGAGATGAGCCCGGCAATCCCCACGCACATGATGAGCTTCGGGTTGGTGATGACCTCGGGACTGACAAACCGTTGGACTGCCTCAATGAAGATCGAGAGACACAATGCCAACAAGAACACCGCATTGATGAGGGCTCCCAAGATCTCAGCCCGCTGCCACCCGTAGGTGTATTTGGAGTCGGCGTCTCTGTTCTTGGCGACTCTCACGGCCCAGAGCGCCACCACCAACGAGAAGATGTCGTTAAGCATGTGGAACGAGTCAGCAACAAGTGCCAAAGAGTGCACCGCATACCCAGTGACCGCCTCGATGAGACAGAACACGGTGTCGATCGCCAACAAAATAATAATCCGAGTCTCCTTTCCCATGTGAAGCGTTGCTACTGGCGGTCTGCAGTCGATGTGTTTTGTATATCCGGCTGAACTAGGACAGTCACAGTGATGGGTTTGTAAAAAGTCCGCTACTTTTTTTGTTGCCTTTTTTTACTTGTTTTTCAGCTGCAGGAAATCACGTCAAATCCTGGTGGCTCACAGAAACACCCTAGGGGTTTGAAATATGCGACCTTCTACGGGCTCCAATTAAAAAACCCGGTGGATTACTATATTTGCCGGTGGCGACCAACACAACACTGGTCACAGTCCATGATGTCCGGTTCGGGATTGGGGTTCAAAATTCTCATACGGGCGTGTGGCGTAGTTGGTAGCGCGTCTGCCTTGCAAGCAGAAGGTCATTGGTTCGATTCCTATCTCGTCCATTTTTTTTTGTTGTATCTGTCTGTTTGATAATAATAGTTCGTGGGCCAGTTTAACTGAGGCATCATTTGGAGTTGGTGTTGTAATTGCTGGAAGCAATTCTGAGTCGCTCGAAACTGGAAACAATAGAGTTGAGACTGAGAACTAAGTTATTCCCCTCTAAGTATGGGGTTAGAATTGAAGGCTGTCAAAACTGAGACATTGCCGAAAATTGAGATTCTCGAACCTTGAGGCTCAGCACTCTCGTGAGCCATGTAGTTGTGATACACGAGAGAACCTTGGTTTACTTGGCTGTGTCTGTATTTCTTCAGTGTCAGTGTAGGACGATACATGGGATGCGAGGACTGGAAGAAATTGAATTTACTATGCACCGTCGGTACCTGTTTTCTAGAACCTCGTAAACGTTGGTCGTGGGACATGCTCACACCAACGTACCACAGTGTGGTATGGGTGTATGGATGTTTGCATACAAGGATACATCCACACTCTTTCAACAGGCGGCTTAGTGAAGTTGATACTCCATGAAAATCATCACCTCTACGTACTCATTAATAGTACGACTAACGGTACGATAGGACCAGAACTGCGCTATTTAGATCTTCCTTTAAAACTACTCCGGCATACTGGACCAAGCTACTTTGCTTCTGTGTTGTGTAACGTACGTGTCTATTAATTGTATGGTCTATAAAAATGCTTACCTATGACTCACTTTCTTATTATAGGTAGCTCTAAAGTTTTATTTTGGATTTTCGTTTAGAAGCCGCCTTTGCCTTGGCTGTTTTTGCTGTAGAAGTGTGGGCCTTGGTGGTTGAAGTATGTGTGGTACTGGTACCGGTAGTCTTCGATGACGACGCACTGCTAGTTCTTGTGGAGGATGAAAATTCTGACGCAATACTTGCCACCGAGAAGGGATTTTTCACGCCAGCAGTCTTAACAGTCCCTCTTGCGCTAGCAGGAATAGTTTCGGTAGGCAAAAGATCAGCCTCAGAAATGGCTTCTAGCACAGCAGAGGTTGCCATAGTCTGATATGAATAGGTAGCAGTGGCAGAACCAGCACTTGTAGTCTTCTTTGTACCAGCCTTTGGAGATGCCGCAGGCTTCTTACCCGAAGGCTCTCTCTTGACTCTGTTGGAGCCGGTGGAAGACGAGCTCGAATCACCATGAATCCTAAGGTAAGCCGCCTCTGCTGCAGAAGCTGCAGCCTTTGTCGACGGCAACACCCCAAACCCAACTTCATCGGCATCCAAATCAATATACGTATAAAGCTGCTCTAGAAATGGTACCCCAAGAACCATTTGACATCCCCCGGCCGTAGCTCTCTTGTATACGCTCATTTTCAAAGTACAGAATCCACTACTTCCGAGCTCAGCCACAAAGTAAGAGATTGGTAGCACTATCTTTGTCTCCTGGAACTGAAACTCAAACACACCGTAATCATCATTGCAGAGAACAGTTTGATAGCCCTTCTCATGTTCATAAAGTGAAAGCCTGTTCTTGAAGAAATCAAAGATTTCCTGACTGACCGACATAAAAGAGTTACCTGTGTCAATTAACACTGCTCCATTTGAGAAGAGAGTCTCTCCGTTAATACGGAATGATTCCAAATTGATACTGAGGCCCATGACTCCTTTGGCCAACGGATTCATAACAAGGGTGCCAGCAATCGATGTATCGTAACTCCCGAAGGTCAACAGTGGTGTATGAGTCCCGGATGCTGTTAGAAGAACTGAATAAGACGCAGTCTTGATCAACTTGTCTGATTTCAACGCGGTGATGAGATTGTTTTTGCTGTAGCTGGAGCCCGGATTGAGTGAAGAGTCCCGTTGGGCCATACCTTCCAGAGCCCGGCCAAGCCCTAGGGTGCCTGCTCGCAACTTAGAAGTAGTACTTGCAACTCCAAAAGCAAGCGAAGAAACCTTTCTATTTCCGACATACACCGAGTCTTTTGCCCAAAACCCTACAACACTGCCTACCCCGTAATATTGCTTGAAGTTATTGACTTTTGTAGTGCTGAATTTCAATCCAGAGGTGATGGTCAACTTGGTGTTGGGTAGCTCGGTTCCTGGTTTGTCTGACATAACCGAGACAGTCGATGGCACCCAAAAGTCGCTTGATCCAGTGTCAATGTGCACGGTCACCGCTTGTTTCTTGCTGCCAAACTTGAGAGTCGTATAGTAATTGTAATTGTATTTGGTGAGCGGCAAGGTGACTGCCCCTCTGGCAAATATGTTAGTGAGACTTGCTGCCTCAGCATCCGGCAACGCCAATGGAGCTGCCTCGCTTTGCCTGAGAGCGAAAAGCACAAATAGAAAAGCGAGAATATTCATTTTTACTGGTGGCAGGAAATCATTTGAAAGTGCCAGAGGCCACTTATATACATTTTCGAGGTTTCCATAACCAGAGCTCGGCTACAGTGCGGTAGTGGTGGATAGCATACTATTGTCGGAGTTAATCTGATGAATCGCTAAGCTGAGACACATGCACTGAAACATGGTAGAATTTATGCAGGCACAGACGCACGTCCTCGTTAGTGCCTCGGCTACATAATAATACCAGACATTGGCCGTTGAGGGAAATCATGCAACCGCAAGACTTAAACAGTATCTGTTTGCTCTGGCAGGTATATACGTATTAAGTACTCGACTGGATGCCTTTTGTGCCAGAGTTTCTAGGACAGTGACTACGACACTGTGTACGAATCCTGAATAATGGTAAGGCATCTAGTAAATAATCATGCAATCTCAAACCTGACTTTAAGACGGCATGAATATATTAGATGCTGTAATTAATGAACGCAATACATTCAAACGAGAACTAGCTGCTGTTCCAACCGGAAGCGGGAAACGGCTTAGATACCTAAATCCAGAGATGAGAAAGTAGAAAGATAAGAAAACAAGGGGCCCATCGGGGTAGGAAAGGGCAAACGACACAAGAGACCAGCTCATCATCAGTAGATAGAGAGAATCTGGACTCATGTTAAGGAAGTAAAGATGGAGTATCGTCAAAATTAATAACAGACACATGGGTTGCGTCATGTGACCGTCCAGCGTGGCCTTAACGACATACCGTACCGAAGGAATAAGAAGGTTGATTCAAATCACAGGATATATTCATCTCTTCTCTGTAGGATAAGGGAAGGGGAATATACACTGAATAACCACATTCAACTTTATACTCTGTATCAGCTACTAATCATGCCTCCGAAGTCTTGGAAAGCAGCTGCTAAACCTTCAGGGAATGCCAGTACCTCTTCATGGACAGCATCACCTCAGCAGTTTATTTTGCACTACCGTCCTTTCTGGTTCCCATCTACTGACTATCTTAACACCCTTACATCAACCTGCGCAAGCGTAGAAGCGGATGTATGGATGTTTGCATGTAAGGATGTATGTGAGGATGCACTCTTACGGAAGTTGATAACCCACGAAAAGCATAAACTCTGTGTACCCATTAATAGCATGATCGTACGATAGGATTAGAACTGCGGTATTCAAACCTTCCTTTAAAACTACTCCAGCCTACTTGCCCCAAAGGCGCCTATTTTACTACTGTGTTGTGTAACGTCTATGTCTATTGTGTGTATATCTGTGTGAAATCGTTCACTGAGACCTAATTTCTCAGTATTGGATCATGCTAAAGTTTTATTTTGGATTTTCCTTTGGAGGTCGGCTTTGTATTGGTGGTTTTTGTTGCAGAGGTATGAGCTTTGGAGCTGGAAGAGTGGGTGATACTGGCACTGCTTGTCTTCGATGACGACGCACTACTAGTTCTTGTGGAGGATGAAGATTCTGACACACCACTTGCCACTGAGAATGGGTTCACCACCCCTGCAGTCTTAACCGTCCCTCTTGCGCTAGCAGGAATAGTTTCGGTAGGCAAAAGATCAGCCTCAGAAATGGCCTCTAACACGGCAGAGGTTGCCACACCCTGAAGTGAGGATGTGGCAGTGGCAGAACCAGCACTTGTAGTCTTCTTTGTATCAGCCTTTGCAGATGTCGTAGGCTTCTTACCTGAAGGCTCTCTCTTGGCTTTTTTGGAGCCGGTAGAAGAGGAACTCGGTTTCTCCGAGGCAACTCTCTTCTTGTACGCGACCTCAGCAGCCGCAGCCGCAGACTTTGTCGATGGCAACACCCCAAACCCAACTTCATCGGCATCCAAATCAAAATACGTATAAAGCTGCTCTAGAAACGGTACCCCAAGAACCATTTGATATCCCCCGGCCGTAGCTCTGTCGTATACACTCATTTTCAAAGTGCAGAATCCACTATTGCCGAGCGGGATAACAAAGTAAGAGATTGGTAGCACTATCTTTGTCTTCTGGAACTGAAACTCAAACACACCGTAATCGACGTCACATTGAACAGTCAACATTCCTGATATCTTTATAAGAGCCTTGCTCTCAAAGAAATTGAAAATCTCAGGACTGACCGACAAGAAAGAGTTCCCGGTGTCAACCAACACTGCTCCATTTGAGAAAAGAGTCTGTCCATTAACTCTGAATGACTCCAAATTGATACTGAGGCCCCTGACTCCTTTGGCCAATGGATTCATAACAAGAGTGCCGGCAATTGATGTATCGTAACTCCCAAAGGTCAACAGCGGGGTATGAGTCCCGGATGTCGTTAGAAGAACTGAGTAAGACGCAGTCTTGATCAACTTGTCTGATTTCAATGCAGTGATGAGATTGTTTTTGCTGTAGCTGGAGCCCGGATTGAGTGAAGAGTCCCGTTGGGTCATACTCTCCAGTGGCCGGCCAAGCCCTAGGGTGCCTGCTCGCATCTGAACAGTGGCAGCCGCAACTCCAAAAGCAAGCGAAGAAACCTTTCTGTTTCCGATATACACTGAATCTTTTGCCCAAAATCCTATAGCATTGCCTTTTCCGTAATATTGCTTGAAGTTACTGACTTTTGTAGTGCTGAATTTCAATCCAGCGGTGATGGTCAACTCGGTGTTGGGCATCTCGGGTCCTGGTTTGTCTGACATAACCGTGACAGTCGATGGCACCCAAAAGTCGCTTGATCCAGTGTCAATGTGAACCGCCAACGCTTGTTTCTTGCTGCCAAACTTGAGAGTCGCATAGTAATTGAAAGCGTATTTGGTGAGCGGCAAGGTGACTGCTCCTTTAGCAAATATGTTGGTGAGACTTGCTGCCTCAGCATCTGGCGACGCCAATGGAGCTGCCTCACTCAGCCTGAGAGCGAAAAGCACAAGAAGAAGAGTAAGAATATTCATTTTGACTGATGACAGGAAATCATTTGAAAGTGTCAGGGCTCCTTATTTATAGTCTCAAGATTTCCATATCCACAGCTTGGTTACAATGCAGTAGTGATGGATATCATATACATTCTGAAGATTTCCATACCCACAGCTTGGTTACAGTGGGGTAGTGATGGATATCATATTTATGTCGGTCATTGGTGAGTTTATCTGGTGAATCGTAAAGGTAAGACACTAGTATTGAACCATGTTGGAATTCATGCAGGCACAGACGCATGCTCTCGAAAGTTGTCTCAGTCACATAATAATTAAAGACAGATGTCATTTGAGAGAAATCAAGCAACCATAAGAATTAAACAGTATATCTGTTCGCTCTGGCATGTATATACGTACCAAGTACCCGACTGGATACCTCTTGATCTAGTTTAGTGCTTTTATATTAGCTGTAGTGGAGTGAAGCAAAGAAGGGCTACCAGTCTGATGGTATATCTACCGTTGGGAGAATAAGACACTTCTGCATAATATGATTCACTCCTATGCAAATCAGTGCAACGTTACTGTCAACTTATTGATACTACTTCTGTATCGTATGATTTTCTCCTATGGAAATCAGTGAAACGTCACAGTCAACTTACCAATACTGTTTCTATCGAAGTATATGCAGTTCTCAAGACAATCTCTCTTCCAAGACTCTGGTCTTGTCCCACTGGGAAATCCAAGTCTTAGCAGCATTTTTGTCAACAAAGTACACTCGAATCATATTGTCTATGATTGGTATCACTGGCGAAGTTAGCGTGATCAACTCATGCAATGTCTTATTCTTCCCTGCTTTCACCAACCCTCCGGTCAACGTCTCCATGTAGACGTGCACTTTTTCTTTGGTATGGTTTTTGATAGGCTCCGCACTGAATACAATGTCAATGATATCTCCAATGGTGGACAACTCTCCCACTTGCATGACAAATGTAGCATACTCAATTGTCGGAAATAACACAGACACTCCAAACAAGATCTGCGACTCGATATCCTGGGGGTTCTCAAGCTCAGGCTTGCTATCTTTCTGTGCCGCATGATTCTTGGTGGCCACAAACGTCAAGTTTCTGGCTTCAATAGCGGTCTTCAACGTAGTTGCAGTCTGCTCAACCTCTTTCTTACGTTTTTCGTCTAATCTCACCAAGAATTCTTGCCTCTGGCCAATCTCAACCAACAATTTCTGAAGATCGGCATCTTCCTCAATCCGCAACCCAAACTCCACAGCTTGAGTCGCTTCCTCTAATTTGTCAAGCTTCAAAAATGCCTTTCCAATTCTGAAGTAAGCCTTCAACAGCTTAGGATCTATCTCTAACGCTTTCTGGCAATCATTGATACACCGGCGGTAATTTTTCAACAACAAATTGCTTTGTGCTCGGTTCAAACACAACTTGGTCTCAAGGTCCTTCACTCCACTCTTCACATCCAATCCTTTGGTATAAAACTCAACTGCTGACTTGTAATCCTTTCCTTTGAACGCATCATTTCCCTGATTCTTAAAATTCGTGGCAATCTCATCTGGCTCTCCCTCATAAGCTAAAGCTTTCAACGCCTCCAAAGTATCGTTCTCTCCGTCTTGATCATCATACTTGGTCATGAAGAACGGACATTTGTTCAACTCTTCCACCACAGAATCAACGTTCAGTGACAGCTGAAGTTGTGGTGGTAACTCAGGATCAAGCTTACGTGAGCCAAGTGGTTGTGGCGCTGGCATTCTCAAATATTCTATTGTATGTCAAGCTTACTAAAAGCCCTATGTGAAAAACTTCAGTGCATACATTTTTTTTCAATGACCCGTGCCTATGGTACATGCAATGATTTGGAGTGCCATCTGTTGTGGAGTACTATCGATCTCAGAGTGTCTTGCAATGTCTATTTCAACAACGACTCAGTTTCAGACTTACTCATGAATAAAACCGAGTTTGAATCTCAGATAGAACTACTTTATTTGTTAATTAATGAGAGTTTTCTGGGAAATGGTGAAGGAGGTCAGGACTTTGATCTGGAAGACAGTGGGCTAGGAGAAGTCAATAATCTAGAATCAATCAATAATTCAGAAGGCAAGAATGTGGAATGTAGAAACGATCTGGAAGAAACTATTAGTTTGAATGAAAGATCACGCCAAATGTCTACTCCAAAGTCAAAGCCAACATCAAATCAAACAGGTGATGGAGAACACAATCAGGCAATTAATCAATTAGTGACATTGAAGGTCACTCCTCTGAAGCATCTCTTGATTACCAAATCACACACCCAAATTCTCATCATGTACCATTCAAGCTACAGTGCTCCGGCGATCTATTTCAGAGCCTACAAGATTATTAGTGATGCAGATGGAGAAACCCAAAAATACATTTGGGACCTCGATGAAATTATTCATTTGTTCAGATGGGAAACTAAAGTGCTGGCCACCGATATCTCAATTGCACATCCTCCAGTCGCACCCAGCCAATCATGGCTTTTCGTTCATCCGTGTGCCACCAACGAAATGCTCGAGCAAACAAACCCCAAGTTTCCAAAACTCGTAACTTGGTTCTCTATATATGGTGATCTTTTCGGTCTCAAGCTTCGCACCTCAGACTTGAAACTAGTTCTCGAGAGTCATTGACCAAAAATAAACGGAGACCAGAACCAAGCAAAGCTTTTATATAATTCATTCCAAGGCATTAGAGAACCCATACGTATGTCATCTTCACTGATCAAGTCTCGACATTTCTAGAATCCGTTGCAATTCCTCGTCTTCTGTAGTTTGATGTTTCGAAAGCTCTAATGCACGTTGTAACTCGTCCGAAAAATCATACTCAAGCTTTTCTTCCTGCTCGTTTTCCTCAGGCGAATTACTGGACCATCCAACTGCCTGGGAACTGGTGCCAGCACTTAACCCAGAAGTTACTCCAGAACCTTCACCAACACTTCTTTCTTTACTTGACCCACTGAGTCCTCCACTACCCCAGCTTAACATAGCAGAACTTCCAACTGTTGCGTCAGTCTCACCATGGTAATGCTGTTGCCTACCATTCAAGTCGTGCCGTGACATCTCCATGGCCAATAACATATCATCATCAAGATCAGAATCCGATCTCTCGTTATTATCTTCATTAACCTTGCCCTTGCCTACTGACTTGCTTTCTGGTTCATTCAGCTTCCCATGTTTCCAGTCAGTCTGTGACATCTTCAAAGCCATTTCTAGATCTAGGTCTTCTTGAGTTTCTGTGTCATTAGCCTTAGACAACTCCAAAGCTCTCAGCAAATCATCGTCCTCTTGGCTCTTGAACTCTAAACTCGCTTTCACTGTGTCTTCAAAGTCCTTATCTTCGCGCTTCTGTTGCGCCATGCTCTCATTGATTGCTATTTGCAACTCCTCGTCATCATCCAATTCGGTTGCTCCATTATATTTGTCTAGCCTCTTCTCAGTCAACACGTTCTGAGCCTCGTCATAATTATACTCTCCAAGATCGTCCCTTATATCTTTGTTCAATTCTATGTTCTTGTTGACTCTCCGCTCGCTCGACGTCTGCTTTTGTAAGAAGCTTCGCGTCAGAATAGAGTTCTCGTACGAAAACTGAAAATACTGCACCAAAGATCCATACACAACAATCCCATTCAAAAGCATCATTGGTACCTCTCCGTCTTTCATCGGATACGTGTCGGATATTTTCATAGCCGAGGGAATAATTGTAGATGCCATATCGATCTTGGGGATCTTGTTTTCAATCACTTTCAAGATCTTTCCACTGAGTAAATTGAGGACAGCCACCCAACCATTGTAAGAAGCTAGCACAATCACGAAACTGTTGGCATCAAATTTGACTATCGGAGGACCAGGGTCTATTCCTGCCTCGGCCATTTCCTGGTAAAACTTCGGTACTACTGTCATCACCAACGGTTTCACTTCGGCATATTTTGTCGGTTGGATCACCATTTTCCCCGAGTTGAACAACGATACATGGATTGGCGAATCGTTGCCTGCAAACTTCGAGTCGCCAGCACCAGTTATCAACTGTGTTTGCATCACAGACTCAGCAGATTCATACTGCTGTGGCATGTGCTTAGTACCTTCAAACGTCACTGTTTGGATAATGTTTCTATAACTATGTACAATCCTTCTGCTGTCAAAATCTACATCAAGAAAAGTTCCATGGTTCTTGAGCTCGTTGACAATCGCACTGGCAGGCATGTCGTCTTGTAACCAAGGCTCCGTGTCCGAAGGTAGACTTATCTTGTTGATTGATGGCTCAGATGAACCAAACTCGATCACATAAAAAGTATTGCTGAATGACTCAACAACAACACAGTTTTTGAAGTTGGACACCAACTTCAACACAGGCTGGTCCAACTGGAACTTGTGGAACTGCGTCAGGCTCATAAAGTTCCAGAGATACACTTGACCTTTCAAGTCACCAGTGACAATGTCTAGAGTATCGGTACTATTGAATTGAGAAGACTCATTAACTGCAATAGCACTTATAAAACCCTGGCCCTCGTGTTTTCCAAACTGTTTATCGCCTCGAGTATCGAACGGTTTTGTGTAGAGAGTGCCACGGACAGTTCCTGTGATGAAAAACCTGCGGGCAAGTTTGTGCACCGACACAAGATGAGACCCTTCTTCAATAATACTAGGATCGATCTGAGTGTTCAACTGGATTTGTCGTTTGCCTTGCTTCAAGGTGGCAAAATTGATGCGTAAAGTGTAGGGACTATACACAATTAACTTGTCACTGTAGAAGTCTGCAATGATCTCATTCAAGTGAAAACTAGAGTTGATACGGTACACCAAGCTCATCAAATACGGGTTTGTTTTGCGTTTCCCCTGCTTTGCTGCCGAGTTGCTTATGTGGACATTAGCGTTGGCCACCTTGTGCAACAACTCGAACCTCTGTTTGTACTCTGATCTCCAATACTGAGACTGTGATACCGAAGGAAACATCGCCACCGTCTGGAGGTTTGAGCTGACCTCATCTTTACTAAAATTCTTGCGGGCCTTTCGTTTTCCAGGAAGCATCGAAATATCAATGGGATCTTTTGTTTGTTCGCGGTGGAGATGTCGTAGAAAGAGAATCTTCCAAGTTCCATCATGGTTGATAAGTTCGTCAAGGTACCTGTTTGTGTCACCGACAATCTGTAACGAGTACAAATCCAAGTAGCCAAATATGTCCATAAGAATCTCCGGCGGGAGATGTAGAAGTGACACCATCGTGGATATTGGATTGGGATTCCAAGAAACAACAGAGTGCTAGAACACTGAGAGAATGTTCGATTCTGATTTTTCTAGATGTGAGTTTTCGATGCTGCAGTCGCCGGGAAACCGTGCAGACGGTGGGTTCTCGGGGGCGGGCTGCGAGGGTTACCGGGTGGTGTCTGGGCGGAAGTTCGGGCGGTGTTTGGGCGGCAAAAAACAGAAACGGGGGCAAAAACCTTGCTCGAAAGCTTGCCTCGAGGGCTTGCATGGACTTCCGACGAGTTCCAATCCGACCCTTCCAAACGGTGCCCCAGTCCGACCTGCAAAGCAACCTCAATCAGAACCAATTACAAATCAACCAGTCTGTATCTACATTGTATCTTCTGTCATACAAACTGTAAACTGTTCAGAAATCTTGGCAAACAGTTTATTGTGAATCTCCATTCAGTATAACCGAGAAGATTATTATAATTACACATTTCCAATTCAAAGAATTGTGTTTCTTGACTGTGTATTGATTATCTCAGTCCGCCTGACTCAACCTCATAGATCTGCATAGCTATTTCAAAGGTCTCGTTGGTGGTTTATTGTATTTGTTGATTTCTCATTTTCACAGACAATTGAACAACTTTGGTCGTTACAACTTATTTAATCAATTACTAAATAATCTATTTCTGATTCAAAATGGTTCTTGTTGCTGCAGGCCAGCTCTCTTCTACACTGTCTCTCAGTACTAATCTCAAGCAAGTGATCACTCTTATCAATAAAGCAGTGAGCGCCAATGCAAAAGTGTTGTTTCTTCCCGAGGCTAGCGACTACATTGCCCGCAATGCAAAACATTCTATCAGCATCTGCCGTCCAATCAACCTGTCTGTGTTTGTCACTGGTATCCAGTCCAAATTGAAACAATTGTACCAAGCAGGCACTCATCTCAGTGTGGTGGTTGGAATCCATGCTCCTGCTGCCACTAAGGAACGTGTCCAGAACTTGTTGGTGTATATCAATGAACAAGGAGAAATCACCCACAAGTACCAGAAAATCCATTTGTTTGACGTCGAGATTCCTAACGGTCCGATCTTGAAAGAACTGAACTCGGTTGAGCCTGGCAACTCACTCGTGAAACCATTCGATACCCCAATCGGTAAGCTTGGGCTTGGAATCTGCTACGATATCCGGTTCCCTGAACTTGGAGTCAAGCTCAGAGAACAGGGGGCAGAGATCTTGACTTTTCCTAGTGCATTCACCGTCAAAACTGGTGCTGCTCATTGGCATTTATTAGGTCGTGCTCGTGCCATAGACACTCAATCGTACGTGATTCTTCCAGCTCAGACTGGTGTCCACGACACTTCCATAGAAGATAACGAGAATGGAGAACCACAAAAATCAGACGAGCCTACTGGACAGCGGATCAGTTACGGACATACAATTATCGTTGATCCGTGGGGCACCGTAGTGGCTGAAGCAAGTGATATTCTTGGAAACATTGATATCATCACTGCAGAGATCGATTTAGACACTGTCACCAAGGTTAGACGTGACATGCCACTTACAGAGCATCGGAGAAAGGATATATTTGGCTAAGGAGAGGCAAACAAAAAGGGAGCAATAGCCAATAGAAAATAGATAAATAGATGGACACTTGAACAATTGCAAGCAACAGAGGAGGTTGTTAGTAGAAAGTGTGAATAAGGAAGTGGTAAAAAGTAAAATGAAACTTGGTTGTGCATGAACATTCTAGGTATTCATAGCCTGTGGTGATTATGATTAAGTCTAACTTCTTGGTTATGAATATCTAGTTTCTGTTCGTTATAATACCATGGGAGGTGTTTCTTACACCCGAAACAACCAAGCAACATTCACTCCAGGATCTGTCAGTGTGATTCTCGATACTTCGTTGTGGACTTATCATCCCAAAAAGCTCAGACATTTACCACTATCCACCTCCACTTCCCACCTCAACAGCCCTCAAACTCCGTATCCAGCAGCCCCAGCTGGATTCACTCCAACCGGTGCCACTCCCACAGGTGCCACGCCAGCACCTTCGCCGTAACCTCCATACCCTCCGTATTCTAAGGAATCAAAGTTTGAAATCAAAAAGTAGTCTAAGTCGCCTTGGTTAGGACTGATGCCGTACAGATTGAAGAAGTGGGTCAAGCAGATGAAACTCTCAAAGAACTTGTCGAACTTCAACACCAACTTGTTGGAGCGCAGAAGCCCGGTCTCGTCGTATCTTGCAAACCTCTTGAAAATAAACGCACAGGTCTTGACTGTGAACGTGTAGCCAAAGTACCGCAAGATCTGGACGTACTCAGAGAAGGTGATGATTCCTGTGTTCTCTTTGTTGAATCGTCTAAACACCTTGTTCCAGTACGAAAGGGCTTTCATCATATAGTAGAACTCTGAGATTCCAAGCGAGTTGGATTCGTCTTTGTCAAAGATTTGGAAGATAAGCTCGACAGTGCCGCTGCTGAAAGGGGTACCGTCGGAGTTACGGAGAACCGTCTGGAGCTCCAAAGGAGCGATCTGGCCATCGCCGTCCTGGTCAAACCGACGGAAATTAGTAACCAAGTTGGTGTATTCACGCTTGCTTATGTCAGGAGGAACCTCGTCCTCGTAAGGCAGGTGCAATGGTGTCCGAAGACTCGATGGCACGTATCTGTTTTCGTAGGCAGGACCCACAGGCATAGTTTCAGCTCGACGCAAACTGAACGGGTTAAGACGCGAGGCCAAGCTTCTACGACGGTACCGGTTGGACATCTCGTTGGCATACAAGTTGACATCGTTGTCGGTGTAGCTGTAGCCTTCTCTGAAATCGTCCACGTAACCTTTTGGGTTCAAGTTGTCGTATCTTGTGTTGTATCTAGGATCGTAGTAACGGGAACTCATGTTCAGGGAGTAAGGCCCCCCAGGAAGCCCGGAATCCATACCAGTTCGCTGTATGTTAGTGGTGATTCAAATAAGAATTGAGACTGAGGAGAGTGACAATGAGGAGAGTGAGGATGTGAAGAAGTGGTTCTTGCTTGTTTGTTCACTTGTTTGTTGGTTTAGAAACTTGAAAAGACAAGCTGGTGTAAAGATGTGGAACGAGAAGCTTGTAATAATATGATTTGAGTCTAATTATGGTGATGAATTAGACGGGACAACTAGATAATAAACGAACATAATAATCAGAGTGAAAAACAACCATCTGATACTCAATAAAATGATATCAGTAGATCAATTTCAACAAGATCATATCAACAAGAAATCATAATTGTATCATGGAGAGAGGTAACTTTAGCTGTGTGTCGTTCCAGCCAATGTTAGACAGTAATGCAGACCATAGAAAAAATATCGATGACCTCATACACTCACTGTGACCTAAAATACTGTAAATCAACAACACACAAGATAATAATAATATCAAACATATCAGATATTAATGTTATCAAACCTCGATCAGTCCACTTAAATTAATCTTTCATGTCAATAACTAATAATCTCCAGCTAATTATTCTCAGCAGTCAACTACCAATTTCATTAGTTACTGTCATTTCTGCATTACAGAATCTAACAGCAACCTCGATGGAACAGCAGTAAGAAGCTTCGAATAACTCTCTGTTCTGGCTTATCATAATCCAATAACTCTCATAATTCCAATCCAGACAACCAGCTCATCTTTTCTGAGACAGTACCTATACAAAAAACGCTCCCAGTGTATACTCAGACAGTTCAACAGTCCAACGGTCAAGCGTGGTCAATCAAACAGTCTAACATTCTAAAACTATCAAATAATCGAAAAGTCCAAAAAATATTCAGATATAGGAAACTCACACAAAAGCTTGAGAAACGGTGTACAACTCCACTGGTCTAGTGACACGTTGGGACAGGTACAAGTAGCTGGGAAACAGTAGAGATGAGGATGTAAAACCACCGCAACTCACTAATTATATCGCCAACTAAAAAAAGTCACAGGCCCAATGCCTACCCCAAACCATATCCTCGCCACCACATTCTCATGGCTCCTGAAATTGTCTTGGACCCCGGCCCGAGTCATACTTACAAAAGTCATGGCAAGCGTGAAAGCAACTGAAAAACAGGATTCCCAGGCTTTAAGAACCGGCCTACTGTTGCTAACGTTCTTGATCGGGAATGTCCTCAACCAGTGTTATCTACTAAGGAACGGGCCAGGGCCCCTGACTCTCGGCAGCCAACCCGTTTAGCTCGAGATTTCTGGCAGCTCGAGGGCTAAAACATTGCTCAATTGGGAATCTAACGTTGACGAGCACCCAACGTATTATCTGAGGCAGCAAGGGGTTCACATTCACGGGTGGGGGCACCCCCTTGGACACCGCGATCCAGCCCAGTGGAACATGGTTAAGTGACTCCTGTAGTAAGGGGTGGGTGAACCCGTCATGTTCAAACAGGGGTGTCCACACCCTGCAAACACCAGGGGGTGAATACACCGGTCATCGTCATGTAAAAACCAATGTGTTGTTTCACACAAGCTTAGTTATTATAGAACGATGTCTGCAGCTGACGAGCAAGAAGTACTTACTTTTCTAGATTCCTTACCAGATGAGAAACGGCCTGAAGGCGCAGAGGCCACCCGTGAAGATCCTGATGGAGATATCTTAGATTTTCTTGACGAGTTGGCACAAGAAAGCCAAGGCACTGATCTCAAACCTGTTAAGAAACTGGTGGCCAGTGGAACCACCAGTTCATCTGCTACTGTCACTGAAAGTCCCGCAGTTAATGCCGCAAGCTCTAATGGTGCTTCCGACGCTTTGGGTGTTTCTGGTGCCACTACTGTAGCTGCCACGTCTGTTGAAGATAAGGAAACCAGTGCCGTGGTGGAGGAGTCTACAGTTGATCCGATCTCTTCAATTACTGGTTGGTGGGGCAACTCTGGGTCGAAACAGTTGAATTCGTTCTGGGGAACTGCTTCGAATGTGGTGGAAGATATTGGAAAGACAGCACAGACCACAGTACATGATTTCTCTACTGCTGCCAATCACCAGCTTAAAGATCTACATCTTGGAGACTACGAGCAGTTGAAGGCCAAGGGAGAACAGTTTTCTAAGAATATCAACCAAGAAGTCGGGATCAACAAAGTCGGAGGATTGTTTTCTTCGCTTGTGTCTTCGATTAATCAACAGATCAGTTCGACCACTGTGAGTGACGAGACATTGAAGATCTTTATTATCAACGACGCGCTCACCAACTTCAACTACATCGACTATCTTATCTACAACACGTTCCACAAAGTTGTGAACCAAGTGGAAGGGTCAATTGATTTGGAAATCGTCAACTCGAACAACTTCTCAAAGTTGCTTAACATTCTTGATCTCACAAACTTGACCAACAACGACAACGATTTGAAACCTAAGACGATCGACTTTTTCCGAGGAAGTGCTCAGGATGCAGAGAAGTTGCTGTTTGCCAACATCGACGAGGGAATCAAGAGTCTTATGAAATTGAAGAAGAAAGAGAAAGAAGATGCCAAGGAAGCTCAAGCCAATGGCCAGCAAGAGTCTGCTCAGACTCCGAAATCTAACTTGTCGCATATTTTCATCACCATTCTTCCGGTGATCCAAGAGAAACTGGGCCACACTTACACTTCTAGTCTAGAAGAAATCGTGACGATTGGAGAGACAAGCAGCGACTCGTTTCACTTCTTGATCACTTTGAAGGATCTCGAGCACAAATTCTCGGTGGTCAACAAGTCGCAGTCGTTTCCTTTGAAATGGGCTTCTTGGTTGACAACTAACAGAGTCGGTGAAGAGAAATCAGATGAGAAGAAAGAAGAGACGCAAGAGTCTGAGCAAGATGATACCGAGTTCATCGAGCCAGCAGAGTGGGTCAAGGGTTGGATCAAGGATGGTCTTGGATTGACGTTCGGAGTGATTGCTCAGACGTATGTCACCAAGCGTATGGGGTTATAGGAGACTGTTGAAAGGCTGTTTGAAACAGTGAGCGTTGGCTTTGCTAAGTATTTGGCAATGCAGTCGAGTTTTGCACTAGATCATGGTGTTTAGTAATATATGATATAAGTGAGTTAGTAGGTTTTTCAATTGAACATTCTATCTTAGATCACAAATTGAAGGCAGTTATGACGTAACAACGATGTCCTTGTAGCATCAATTTATACTATGATGCTAATAGTACAGTGATTTGACGGCAATGTCTCATATTGGCAGCTTTAGTTAAAATATGGTACTCACCGATAGGATGAACGGAACACCCTATGGTCCGGGAGTAGTGTTATTCTTCAAGATTGACCTCAGTGAATACGGTTCGTTAGACTATGTTTGAATTGAATACGATTGACTCGTTGTAAGGTTTTAGTGCCATCTGGTTTGATCGACCATGATACGAGTTCGTGATACAATAAGGATTGTGTACACTCTGTGAGTCAAGAGTGGTATGATCAGTAGTGAGAAGTAGAAGTGGAACAGGGGAAGGCAAAGTTGATATTTGCTATCCCAGATGGGAATTGTCAATTACGAGAAATAGCCAAGAGTAGTAAGGGCCATTTGAAAGGGCTAATTGTTGTTAACTGGCAATGATGTTGAAGATGATTGCTGAACTAGCTCAGAGGATTACCAAGTTTTGAACTTTAAGAAATAAGTTAATGATGTATACTTTGATCTGACAAGATTGTGCCAAGTTTCAATCAATTGTTAATATTGGTCAACGAAATCTCAACTCTAAGCTATTCTTGTGCTCGCATTGAACGCGGTTCTGATCAGTGTGAACTATGCTGAATTGACTGAGCAGTATACCAGCATCTTGTATTACCTACTGCTTGACCCAATTACCTTCAAACCACCGTCGGTCAAAGGTCAGGTTAAAAGCGAGAGACAGACCGACTCTTGCAAAGCGTAGCAATTGAGCCCACTTCGAATCTTCAGATTTTTGATTCTACAAAGGTTTCTGTATTTCAAATCATCAGAACACCGTCCAGTTGGCACTGGAAACAGTCTTGCTTTCTTCCTCCATTAATAATGGAAGAACATGTCACTCTAATCCATCACTCAACACAGAGAACCAAAAACCCAGCAAACCTATCACCCCAATCAGGCACCACTATCACTTACCGTAATACTTGTACCATTGGTGACATTTCAAAAACCCGCGGGAATCTCGCAAACCAAAAACCCTTACATTCTCCGATATCTTTCTGTCCTCGGCCGTATCTTTTCCTGAGGTTTAGGTACGCGCGATGCATGATGGCGCAACGTCAAACTAAGTTCCAGCGAGGCGCTGCGGTACTTCAGTTTTAGGGTGACAGGAACCAGAGTGAGTGGTGTGTGGATGTGTGGTGGAGGTTGAAGCGAGGTTGTTTCTACGAGGGCCACGTTATTGCACGGACCACGCCATTGCTTGGCTAGGAAGATGTGCAGTACTTCAGAAAGCATGTAAGGGATCCTCAAATAGTTCTAGGCTGTGCATTGTTTAAATCTTAGAGCAACTATAGTCGAGTGAAGCAGGCTTTGACTGGAGGCTCTGCTCAGGAACTAGTAGATGATGTCAATCATTGGATTAGTTACTTGTAAATCATTGGATGAGTCCTTTGTCATTGGACAATGTCTTTGTTTTCTCGATGTGGTGGCAAGGCAAGATTTTCGATCGGATCATTTAACGTTTGGTTCCGGAACACCGTGTTTAAACAAAAGTAATGCCCCACAGGGTTGGATATCCTGATGTATTAGAGGTCAGACATACGAGGATTACTGTGGTGAGACGTAAGACAGCTAGACATTGGATGTAATCATACATCTGGCACATGAAGAATAGAACTGCCGTAGTGCGTATTGTACGGACCTGATTTCTTGCCCTTGCGGAACGATACAGGGTGGCCAGACACACCAGAATTCTAGCCGAGTGAGACCGTGCCTGTTGATCTTGGTAATGTCTTAAACAACACTGCCATTCCTATCTAAGTAAGTGTCGTGCAAGTTGACGGAGACCGAGAGAAAGCTAGCAGTGGTATACACTTGGTTAATAATCGACAGCAGTTAGGTTTGATACGCCATGTGGTATGACCATTGGTACCTATTGTTATTTAGCCAAGGTACTCAGGATCCTCAGTTGTTTATGTTTCGGTTGAATGTTGTTGTTCCAGTGTTTACACTAATTGCGGATCATTGACTCGAGAGAAGAGCATTGCTCCTTCAACTTGTTCTGTCAATTGTGGATCAATGCCACTCATTGCCTCATCCAGAGTTTCTCTCGATTGAGTATCTTTGTTTCCAGTGTACAAATTCACACATTTGATACGGCTGTGGTGTAATTAATACTCAATCTTTACTCATCCTTCACTGATCCATCTCTGCTCAATGCATGTCGGACCAATTCATACCATCATCTCTCACTACCCTTCTAATTCCCTTGCTACTTGAATAATACTCACCCAGCCTAAATAAACCACCCAATCAAACCACCTAATCAAACCACCTAATCAACCTCCCCAACCTTAATTCCTCATAAACACATCCTACGGTATCGCACCACCACCCTGCTCAAGTCAAACTCGCAAACCTTAGCTGCCGCTTCCCACAACCACCTAGCCCCACCAAACAAAGCAAACCCAACTCAAACCCAAAACATCCGAAACCCAATTCGCACTGGTCCATCCCGGGAATCTTATCGATCCGTTGCCCCCTTGCCACGTTATCGGGTCGAAGGTTTGTATTAGTCTTGATCGGTGAGCGCAGGCTTCAAACAGCAGCTCCGTATGCAGAGCCGCTTAAACAATCGTTTAGCGGGTTGCATTTCGCTGTGGTTCATGCCACTCCGCCATCGGACGGTGTTATAGAGTTAATCTTGAATTTCCAATGGTTTTCAATTCCAGCTCTCAATCAATATGTCTCCCTTATGTCTCCTTTACGTCTCCCTCATCCCTCCCTCATCCCTCCCTCATGCCTCCTTGTCTCGCACACCTCAGACCTTCCTGCATCCACTCCAACCTTTCACGTCAAATACTCCGATCTGAGTACCGAAACAGAACATTGCTAAAAACCCAGGGCACATGGCCCAAACCAGACTGCGATTTTCACATGCTTGTAGAATATGGCATGCGCATGTGCTGCGGACTATATAAGGAGCCAAGGTTGCGAAATTTTCAGTGCACCAGGATTCCAGAGTAGAACACCTTGTTTATTGCCCGAGCACCAATTGTCATTGCTGCACACTATATTATACTACCTGCCACCAACGATGTCCAAACTGTTTGAAGAGTCCAAATCGGTGACCCACCTCAAGAGCTATCCCATTGTGGACGAGTTGATCAGCTACATCACCTCGTCCGCGGTGATTGCTTCTGCGTACAACAACATCAAGCCCGTGCTTGTGTACATCCAGAACGTGTTGTTGAGCTTTGCCATCTTCAAGACGTTGTTCGCCAAGGTGGACGAGTTGTTCAACGGGGTTGTTCTTGACAGGGTCGATGTGCTTGTGCCTGCGGTGAAACAGACCCATTTGCAGGACTTGAGCTACAAGTCGTTGTCCGATAAGGCCTACACCAACTTGCACGACATCAACGCCAAGGTCAAGAGCTACGAGTCGCAAATAAGACCTACCGTCAGCGAGAAGGTCGACCCATTGATCAAGCCTCTCAACAACAAATTGGAAGTTCTTATCGACGCCTACTTGCCAGGTGATTCTGATAAGCCATCTGGCCCTGACGAATTTGCCAGACTCTACTCCTTGACCACCTCTGTCTACAAGAAAACCATCCCAGTTGCTGGTCAGGAATTGAACAAATACTCGAACCATGTTGGTAAGAAATACTCTGACAACTTGCCATCGGAGTCGAAGCCAGTTGACAAGATCCAAGCTGCTGCAAAGACCTCAATTGACTTGTCCAACGAAGGGCTTCAGTTTTTGTCCTCGACTTTGAAACCAAAGGTCGACCCTTACTTGGCCAAGATCAACAGCGGCAGAACAAAGACCGCCGAACTCATCGACTCGGCTAAGAGTCAGGTCGATGCGCTGGTCACCGAGGTTACCGAGGCTGCCAAATAATTGGAGCAAGAGATTGGCGATTGGCAAAGTGGGGTGCCTAGGATATGCTGATGGCTTCCTTTTTTTTTTTCTTCACCTTTTCTTTGCCCCTCTTACCGGGGTCCGTCGATCATTGCATTAGCATCTACTCAGATTGTCAGATGAATATTATATGCACGGATGACGCAGCCCATTTAGGAGTTGTGTTTCATTATATAGATTAGCTACTAGATGAAGAGACTTTCCAAAATGCAAGCGGCTCAACTAGTTAATAAGAATTTTGTAGGGGGAGGGAGGCGTGGATTGATATTGTAGGAGTACTGTTGTAGAAATACTGTTGTAGGAATATTGAAAACTTCTAGGAACAAGAAATGCAAGAGAATTTGGAAGCAAGGTAGGAACTGCACAAATGAAACAGAATTATAAAATGGAAGTGGAGTCTGAATTGACACAGAAACGTTCCAATTTGGATTCAAAATAATGAAAGTGGCGAGCAATTGAAGGGATTGAGTTGGTGCTGATTAGTTTGTTGATAGTGCAATGTTGTTGTGATTGCTGATTACATGATAGAGTTTCAGTGGCTGGTGATAATTAATTAGTTAGACACATAAAGTAAGAAGACTGGTAAGAAGAGATAACAAACTAGTTCAACTACGATAAGGATCCAGTATCTATAGAGATTGTTTAGAACGTTTGATCAGCAGAATTGTCGGATATTCTGTTACAACCATTTGTTATCGCAAAGGTTCGGGTGAAATAAAGTTTGGTGCACTCTAACAATAGCGAAAGCATAAATTACCAATCAGTGTGATTTTCGTTGCTTGGCTAGTTGGATGGTACGATTTGGAGTGAGTATTGTTTGTTTGGAATGGTGTTTGGAATGGTTTATTGGGAGTTGATTTATTGGGGACTGGTTCATTGGGGGTTGGTTCATTGAATCGGTTTACTGAGATGATTGTTTAGGGAGATGATGTTTTTGGTAATGTAATATTTTGTCTGAGTTTACTAGAGAATGATTGTTTTTGGATTTGTTTACAATGAAGATGATCGTTTTAGGAAGTGGTTGACTGGTGTTTTGGTTGGTGAGCATTGACTGGTGAGCATTAACTTGCGAGTTTTGAGTTTAATAAACCAGTGTCGAGAATGCTTGAAAGGGAAGCATGGAATGGTAATGTAGTTAAGTGAAAGTCAAGGGGTACGCCAATGGAGACGTGGATGAAACTTGCAATGTAGCTGTTTAGCTCTAAATGGAAAAAGGGATCTTAGTTTGGTATTTGTGGGATTGGAAGGGTTGGAACTAGAGAAATGGAAAGCACGAAGGTGAGACAGGGGAAGGGAAGAAGGTGTATGCATGACTTGAGCAGTGTTTAGAAATGAGAGCTTGGAGAGAAGAAGAAAGAGAAAAACCAAAGAGAAAAGAGATGGATGATCGAAACTGGAACATATAGAGGACTGAGAGTGAGAGAATGCAATTGTGGATTGTGGATTCTAGGTTGTAGATTGTGGATTGTAGACTCTAGACTCAAGAACTTGAAATTGAGAACAGGAACTAATTAACAAATTGATCACAACTCGTTCTGTCTCTTAAAAATCTCTCATTACTTACTGCACAATAACAATTCTACTTTCACCCAGACGAATTTCAATAGAGTCTCCTTTCTCTCATGCACAATCACTCCAGCAATTAATATTTCTTCTTGTCGATTGATCGGCATCTAATTACATCTTCACACCCTTTCACTGGCAACTTCAATTTCCATTCTCTCTCTTTCAATTGACCAACACCATGCCCCTCCTAATTCCAATTTCCCCTTCGATGTTTCCTATTTCGGATTCCAGCTGTTGGCACCTGGCTTTGACAGTGTACACATGTTGAGACAATCGATGCAAATCATGCCCTGCAAATTATGGTTCTCCCCCACTCTTTCAAATTGCGGCTCTAATTGTGGCTGTCTGTCTTCACTCAGTTTGCGGGGTTGATTCTTGTTCTCATGAATGTGTAGCCATAGCCGTAATACGGAGTATGACGACGAGTTCTTGCATTGACCTAATCCCGGTTGTGAGTAGTTGGAGTTTGTAGGCTGCTTGCCATTTGACACTTCCCTGCATCGATTTCAATCGATTTCAATCTGCACCTTGCAATTCTAATTCAGTCGTAAGTCATGGTTTGACAACTGTTGGTTTTCACATTCGAGGACTCTTGACATTTCACAATTGTCTTCAATCTATGTAAACGATTCTGTTAGATAATATGTCAATTGATGCTATACGTAACAGCATCCGTGAATACAGCATGAATCTGTGAAACCGTTCACTTAGACATTGTGTTTGACATAGTGAATTTAACAGTACATGGTACGTGGTACGTGATACTACTAGGCACAGTGACAGTAACAGCATACTAATATCTGCCATATACAGCGCACCGTCTTGCATAAATTCAACCCACTTGTAAGCCCACTTAATTCTTTGACCACAGCATTCACCCTTACACCAACAACCGGACATCGACTCCTGCAAAGACTTCCTTCAAAGTTCGTCCTTAAAACGATCCATTGGATCTATATTGCGTTGTTTCATCCTGTTCCTTCACCTTCCTCTTTCAATATCTCGTGTCTGGTCTGCCCCTTTCAACCAACACATCCATGCACCACCTTCTAAACCAACTTCCAACTCTTCGATGTCTTCTACGAATATATTTCTCTTTCGAACTTGCTACCTAATTTTAAATTCATTCGTCTTACATACACTTTCTCTCAATCACTTCAGTACTTACTCACTCACCTCTCAAATGGCCAACCTAAGTTTCCTCATTCAGATATCACGTGGCAGATGAAAATATCTAACATCAATCTCAGCCGTGGACCAAAGATTGGATATTTCGATAGGTTTCCGTGTCACTACCAGAATCAATTCTGTTGTGTTTATTATTGTGGAACCACTAGTATATATATTAAGAAGCTTGAGTGCATGTTTTCAACATTACAAACCAGATTCAAACTGCAGCAAATAGACATCCAATAACAATCATGATACCCACAATCATCCACACAAAACCATCCATTGAAAACGTCGATCCTTATACAGTATATCAACGATCTACTCCTGAGGGATACTTTCTTCAAGAAAACCCTGTGCTATATGGAGGAGGAAGAAACTGGCGATTTGATGTCAGCAAGAACTTATCGGTTTTGACAGCTTCAGGATTAACCAATGGCAGTAACTCTGGAGATAGTACCAATGGAACTGGTTCTTGTTCATATAATGTCGATGTTTTTGTCCTAAACTCTTGCATGATTACGTGGTTTCTTGATTTAGACTGTGGAATCCAGTGGCCGTACCAGAGTGTGGTGTTACATGCGGTCAATCATAATTCAAGCGGACAAAAAGTGTTGTATCTTCAGTTAAAAGAGAGTGGTTCTGGATCATCAGCTAATGGGTTTGGAGATGATTCTGGCGATGAAGAGCTTGTTGAGGCAACACTTACAAGCAGCCTGCAGAGTACTATAGACGATCCACTTTTCCAGTTTATCAAGGCAGATCCAATAGACCAAGCATACGAAGCCATGTCGAAATGTTCAGGATTGCATTTTGACCCTAATAGTGATTCAGAGGACGACGAGATGGAGCTGAGACCTTCGACGAGGAGCGATTCGTTGTCCAAGAGTGAAATGAGAGAGATGGTGCTTACTACTGAAGGGCAGGCAGATGATATTGAAGAATGTGAAGACGAAGACGAGGAAATTGCTGGAGTGGAAGTAGGCATGATTGAAGGTGGAGCAGTAGCTAGTCGACGAAGACACGACAGTAGTAATGGTGCTAATGAAAGTCTTGGAGAAATACAAGGTATGAAGAAGGTGCGACGTGGATGATGCATGGACTCAAGTATGTGGTGTATAATAGAGGGTGAGGCTTTATAATTGGAATCAGTTTGTAATAGTCTGCTCTAGATATTTTTTCCTTCTGCTTTAATCAAATATTTCATTCTAGTTATCTTTCGAATCGTATATTGATACTCGTTTGCTTCTGTCAACCTACTAAGAGTTCGAATGATGAAGTTTCATAGTTACGAGAAAGTTCAGGACCATGAAAGGAAGAAACTTACATTCTGGATTTTCCAATCATCAGCGGGAGTACTTATAAATCTGTCAATAGATACTTCATTAGAATTACGACTCATGTTGGTTGCAAACGAAGGGTGAAGTTGACGCACACATTGTTTGCCTGTGGGTCTGCGCAATATGTCTTCAACATCTCTTCCTGGGAGGAGCACGGTTCAAGGTTGGTCTTGTACTTGCATCACTGATATAATTGATGATTGACTATTAAACGACTTCTTCAAAGCTTAATAGGCATATATATCTAGAACAATGGAGGAAAAGGGATCATATTTCTTCTTGGTTCACAACTTGCTTGAATTGTATGCATCTCTGCTGTATCTTGCTATTGCCTACACTCTTCAAAAACCTAAGCTGGTCCTTCGCTACCTCACTGCAAAACTAAACTACAAGCAATCAAATACTAAATGCTTTATATTTTGATGCTTGATAATGCGATTTCCTCTGACTGGTTCAGAAATACTGCTCTGCGGTAACGCAAAGCTGACGGTTGACGTACACTAATCTGAGTACTTGCAACAGCCATTCAAACTACTCAATTTGAACCTGCTGTATTCAGATCCAAAGGTAATCTCTTGATCCTCATTTAAAGCACACGACAGCCTCATACTGATTGCTTTTGCAGTCTGATATTTTTTGGATCTTGCCATTGCGTGGGCAGTAGCAATACTTAGTTCCCAGTCTACAATTGTGAGCACTAGAAACTCCAAATATCCTGGCCAGACCGTGTTTGTCATCTATGGCTTTAGCTAGTTCTTTGTTGGTGAACGATTTTGCTCCACAGTTGTATAGGGCACTTGCAATTGCGAACATAAACATCAATGTTGCAATAAAGTTAATCTTAGGGCTGTTCATCTTGTGCGCTGGGGGTTCTGTCTTAGAATAGAATCTGATACATTGTTGATCTATACAGAATCCCTAAAGAGTATTTATATTTCCAGAACATAGAGACTGGTATGGTAGGCATACCTCTCATGTTCAATCCAAAGCCAACACCTAAAGCGGAGAATGGACAGATCCACGGCCAACTTGATCAGACAAAAACCGAATCTGAAACCAAAAGAAAATGGAATCAGCAAATCAGATGCCAATAAACACACCAGCGACGTTTGAAGCAAAGAAAGAGCCGTTGGATAGCCCTAGAAGACTAATGTTGGGTGTTATTTTTAGTTCCCACTTGGCGGCAGCATCTCAAACATACGTCAAATTCCTTTCATTTCCGCGGAATTTGAGCTACCACGAAGCAAGTCATTCTGCCGTGAATACAAGCATTTCAAAATAATAGCTACAACAGTGAGAATGTTTACATTGAAAGCCTTGACATTTTCACAGTCCTGTTTGGGTGTTTCAAAGACTGGCTTGTACGCTTGACCTCATTTCTGTCACATTGGACGTTCTTAGAGCAGAAGATGTTAGAATCAATTTAGAACATTTTCAGCTCATGAGCAACTAGCTCTGAAAGATCAAAGTTCTGATGGGTGTTGTAAAAGTGATTTGGCGGCCGCTTCAGATGGCAAGCTGACACCCTATAGTGGAACTGGACCACAATCCGAATTATTACGTATTCAGTTCTGACCTGGTGAGCGGCACTACCAAATAATACAAAGATGATAAAGGACACCCCAGCCTACAAATCGTGATATCCAGTCGGTTGATTTTGTTTATTCTTTTAAATTCCCGGAGATCTGTTACTGAATCTGGATGTGTCGATCTCTCGCAAGGAATTTCAGCACTCAAGCATCAAGCTGAAAGAAACAGTTCAAGAATGGATTCCTAATACTTATCCCAGACTTTCGATCAAACGATCTTAAGTTATAGAAGCATACTGTGTTTTCGTTCGTAGTGCTGCTCGTAGTATTGACAGTTTATTAATGAGTGTGACCAGCACACAGTCATGCAATACTAATTAAAGTGACAGCTTTAATTCGAGGTTTCTCCGACTCTCATTCATTAACATTATCCTGATTTTCAGATTCACTGTGCCAGTCATTCTCAAATTCATCGTCATCCTCACTTTCAGATTGAGGAGGAATATCACTGTCAAATTCATCTCGTCTTGTTTCATCAGTGACTTTATATACTTTGCGAATGTCAGTTGGAAGAATCTTGTAGAATTTGTAACCATCTGGTAAGTGGAGCTCCGAGAAACGAACGTTCTTTCTCTCCAATGGTTCTAAAAGCCATAACTCTTTACTGTCGTACTTCAGATAGTCAACAGTTAATACCCCAATAATCGGGTTTCTGTAAATGCTGTCCATCGATTCTCCGGAAGTTATAAGTATTACTGATCGTTCCCCAGGTTCAAGATCCATTCCTGCAAACTCTGATATCCAATACCGTAACTCGCTACGATCGCACTCGATCACAGCTAAACCATCCTCATTATCGATTATCATTATCTTGCCTGAACCTTTCTGAGTAGAATTTGTTTACCAGGTATACTTCAGAAACTTCACGTGTCAAGTTCGGTCAGAATGATAATGTATTAGGAATGCTGCACCCAGATATTTGTACTTTTATGTACTCGATCGCTAGTGCTGAATGTGAGACATTGTGAAAACAGGCATAACGAAATCGAATCAATGCAAAGCAACTTGATAACTAAACAACAAGAGTATGTCGAACATCGCGCAGATTAGCTGGACTTTACAAAGGAATGGTATTTTTACAAGAATGTAAATACATTATTTATTAAATCTAAGACTCTAACATGGGAACCCGAGATCCAAATATGTGTAACTCTTGAAATTAAAGACTTAGCAGCCATCTTGACTCCAAATATATATTGGTACAATAATCATCTTTGGAAATGAAACATTGGAAAACCCCAGAACTGTTACAGTTGCCAAGATGGCTTTTAACATATGGCTCAGTGGATGTCTGAAGTTCTTCTTAATCAAGACTGCGAGTTCCACAATTTTGGCGCATGTCAGTTTCCGTCAGTCTCTGGAATCTGTTTGCACATTGAACAACATATGCAATGAAACATTGCACTCAATAGAATATCGCCATGTGCAATTATCATTATTAGAAATTTCCAATTGAGATTTTAAACCACCGTCGAAAGTACTGAACAAGTACCTCACTCCTCCAATTGACTTACAAATCTATGATCCTTCCATGCAGTAAGCTATCAACTACCAACTAAAAACGTATGACAAACAAATAATAGACCGTGTAACAACCACCACTAATCGACATCCTCGGACATTACAACATCGGTCTCTTCAGCAACTTGATTAGACCCTTGGCCGTGGGTTGGACCAGCAGTCTGGTGTATAGCTTGGGCTCCTGAACCGTTGGCTTGGCCCTGTATGATTGTATCCGTTGCGAGTTGACCTCCTTGGACTACAACCTGGCCACTTCCTTGACCGGCTCCCAGGCCCTCTATCACCAAATTGTCTGGCCCCATATTATATGCATTACTCCACTGGAACGGAGGGCCACCAGACGGCGTGGTCGCAGGTATTCCTGTCTGGCCGTCTAACGGCAGACGCTCAATAGGTTCAGGGGTCGGCTCGTTGACCCAAAGTCGAGTATGCTGCTGGTATTGCTGCTGGGTCTGGTTGAGCACGTCGCGGAACATGTCTTCACGGTCTTCCAGGCTGTCAAAGATTCTACGGTACTGAGCAAACGGAAGCTGCTGGAACTGATTGTACTGCTGGTTGGCTTGTGGGTTGCGGAACGGATGCTGGTTGTTGGAGTATGCTGGCTCCTCGGCCGGATATATGGCGGCCAAATGGTCTCTAAGTCTGCGGACTCCGTTACCAGAGAACACACAGAACAACGAACGCTGGTGCGCCGTGAATTCTTCTGGTGGGTCTCTGCAGAACCGCTTGAAGTCTGGGCGGAGGAACGCCGAGATCCCTGTGAGAGACAAATGGGTGAGCTTTGGACAGTGTTTGAGTAGAAGGTAGATTGGGTGGGTGGAGAGCTGGGTGCAGTACGAGAGATGGACCCGTTCCAAGGTGTCGCCAGGACCTCTGCGCTGCACCAACTGGGCAATCCCTTGGTCGGTGATGTTGAGACATTTCACCAACCCAATACGTTTGAGGCGCGACAAGTGGGCGAGCTCGACCACCGAGGCATTAGTAAGCTGGTTGCAGCATGCAAGATCAATGTACTGCAACCGGTAGCAGTTGGACACGAGGATCTTGACCCCGTAGTCGGTGATGTTGGAGCAGTGGCCCAAGTGGATGTAGTGCAACGACTTGTTGAGCTGGGCAAGGGCCCTGAGCGCAGAGTCGGTGATGTTGTGGCACTTGCTGAGCACGACGTTGCGGAGCCGAGGGGCGCACTGCACGATCTTCTCGATCGATCTGTCGGTGATGTAGGTGCACTCGGTGAAGTCGAGGATGCGGAGCTTGGTGAGAAACTGGGTGTCGGGCAAGCTTTTGAAGATATTGTCGGTGATGTTTTTGTTCAGGGAGATGCGGAACTCGCGCAACTGCTCCAAGTTCAAGAACGCCTTGGTGAGCGACACGTCGGTGATGTTGGGGCACCCGTAGAGGTCGATCTCGACCACGTACTTGAAGTTCTGGGCGAGTTTCTGGATCGCCGAGTCGTTGATGTTCTCGCTCTTGGTGAGTTTCACCCGCTTGAGGTAGGGGCAATGCAAAAAAAGGTTCATGATGGCGTCGTTGGTCACTAGGCCGGCCTCGGGAGCATACACGCCTTGGAGCCGCGGGCAGTTTGCGGCAAGCGCATCGAAGATCTCGTCCGAGATGTTTTTGACCCCCGACATGTCGATGGACTGGAGCTTGGTGCAGTTCTGGAGCACTGCGGCGATGGCTCGGTTGGTGAGCTGCAGACAGTTGACGATGGTGAGCCGTTCCAAGTTGGCACAGTTTCGGAACCGGAGCAAGAACTGGTCATCGACAAGAGTAGAAATGAAACAGAGATTAAGACGACGCACAAGCGACCTGTAGTTGACAAAGGTGGACTCGGGGTCCAAGTCTAGCACCTTCTGGATGCCTCTGTAGGCCTTGGGGCTCTGGAGTTTTGGACGGAACCAGATGAGTTCGACCAACAAGTTGGCCCAGTATTTGCAGGTTGGGATGAGCGACACGAGGTCAGACTTCTCCTTGAAGAACGAGAAGATGAGGATCATGATCTCCGGCGGCAACACGAAGATGGACAGGAGGTCCTTGGGCAGGTACGGTTGCCCGTGGGGCCTTAGCTTGCCGTCGACGTCTGTGGCAATCTGGTCCAAGTCAAGCGGCGAGTTGATGTCGGGCGAATTGATGGCGGCCGAGGTCTCGGAGCCAGAGTTCAGGGAGGACGGCGAGGACATGTAGCCGGCGTTCATCGCGAGAGCCTGGAGCCAGGGATTGTAGAGGTGGGGTCTGGTGAGGAATATGGATTGCGTAGATGCCACTACCGATCAAAGGCAAAAGCAACCACTGCGGAGTCAGCAGACAACAGACAGAGGAAATAAGAAAAAAGTTGACGACACAGGAAATGGACACAACCGCCTTGGAATGACAAACAGCCGGGAATCCTCGTGGAGATCTCGCACAATCAGGACAGGCGAATCTGAGAATGTAAAACAGAAAATCGATCTAAGTGATTTTGGACAATACAAATAGGAGTGATGGAAAAACCAGGTGTGTGCACGTGACCGCAAGGCCCCGGTTGTTTCCTGGTTCGGGGAAGTTTAATTAGTAATTGTTGGGTAACAGGGGTGTTTTAGAAGGGCGGAGTGCCCATTTAGACAAATTTGATTGATACTTTTTCGACGTGGCGTTGAATTACTCGAGGTCTCTTTCGATGGGAGATGCTTACATATAATCTGTTCGTGTGTGCACCCCCATATCATTGCCGAATTTGGACGAGAAGGGGTTTGCAGGAAACGACACGAGACATCGGCAAGCTGACGGGCGGGTAACTACAACACCCTGGCCCCCGGGACATGCCGGGTACCCGTAAACGGTTGGGAGCCTTTGGCTTAGTTGGTGTTCGGGTTGGTGTCCGGGTGTGTGTCCGGGTGGGTGTCCGGGTGGGTGTTGGGATGATTTGCTGCTTGGTGCATGGATTAGCGAGTGGTGTCTGATGCAAGACACAGGTTGTGTCTTATGGGGTAACCCGCCTCGTGAAAAAACCACATCTCCTTAACGGGACTTCCCCAAAACTGTTTCGCCCACCCCATTTGCAATGTCGTCAATGACGTACCGTTCCAACGCCAGCAGTCGACTTGCGGATCTCCTTGACGGAATCCGCAGCGAATTCGAGAACGTCAAGACCGAGGCCTCGGCCTACCGTCTCCACAAGGACGAAAGCGACCATAAATTCAACCAGCAAACCAGCGAGCTTCAGAAAATCCGTCAGACGGTTTTCGAGCTTGAGGGCGCGCACCGTTCCTTGAAGGAAGCCTACGAGCTGGAGATTGTGCGCTTGAAGCAAGAAATTGACCAGCGCGACCGTCAGTTGGCCCAGAGCCAGCAGCAACAACAATCTCTGCTGCACGAACGTACACCTCTGCACCAACTGGTGTCCTTGGGCGGCAACCCTAATGGGGGATCCGGCCCACTGGCTCCTGGTCAGCCAGGCCACTCTCAGCAGTTGCAGTATGGTCAGAAGCAGTTCTACAACCACCTGCCTCAGCCACAGCAACCGCTGATGCAACCTGGTATGCAACCACCAATGCAGCCAGGCATCCAGCCAGGAATGCAACCCCCAGGAATTCAACCTGGTGGAATCCAGCCAGGGCTCCAACAAGGTGAGTCCAGCCAGATCCACGGCCCTCCTCCTTTAGGTCAGCCAGTGGGTCCAATTGGTAACGGCACTCCTAAGAACCAGCCACAGCAACTTCCACCGGTTCTGCAGGCTGCTCCAAGCCAAGGTCCAGGCGGACCTCCTCCGTTGCCACAGCCTTCTGGACAGTACCCACTGACCACCGGCACTCCTCTGTCTCAACAGATCGGACCTCCACCTCCAGTCCAGAGACAAGCCTCGGGCCAACAGCAACAACAACCGCAGCAGCAACAGCAAGGTCCTCCTTACCCTGGTCTGCAAGGCCCACCATCCGCACAACCTCCACGCGCAACATTGTCCCACCAATTGCAAGGAGGTCTGTCTGGACTGACCACCAACCCTCCAGCCACCGGGCAAGAGGTTGCAAGACTTGACTCGTCGTACAGAGTGCCTCCAAGTCAGAGAGCTGCCCACAAGAAATTGACCCCACAGTTCTTGAAGGAATTGGACGCGTCGATGGTGCCAGCCGAGCTCAAGAAACAAATGAGCGACTACTACGTGTTGTACAACCCTGCTCTTCCAAGAAACGTCGACGTCGAGCTTGTCCACTCGTTGGACCACTTGTCTGTAGTCTGCTGTGTCCGGTTCTCTGCCGACGGTAAGTACCTTGCTACTGGCTGCAACAAGACCACCCAGGTCTACAGCGTCGAGACCGGTGAGTTGGTCGCCAGATTGGTTGACAACAACGCTCCTTCGGCCAGCGAGGGAGCTGACGGTGAGTCCAACAGAGAAGGCGGAGCCGCAGGTAACGGTAACTCCGACACCAGCGGTGGTGGAGATCTCTACATCAGATCGGTCTGTTTCTCTCCAGACGGTCTTTTCTTGGCCACTGGTGCCGAGGACAAGTTGATCCGTATCTGGGACTTGAACACCAGAACCATCACTCAATACTTGAAGGGTCACGAGCAAGATATCTACTCGTTGGACTTCTTCCCAGATGGCCGTAAATTGATCTCTGGGTCTGGTGACAGAACCGTCCGGATCTGGGACTTGCAGTCTGGAATGACCCAATTGACCTTGACCATCGAGGACGGTGTCACCACTGTGGCTGTTTCTCCAGAAGGTAACCTCATTGCTGCTGGTTCTTTGGATAGAACCGTGCGGGTCTGGGATGCTGTCACCGGTTTCTTGATCGAGAGATTGGACAGTGAAAACGAGAACGACAACGGCCATAAAGACTCTGTCTACTCGGTGATCTTCACTAGAAACGGTACTGAGATTGCCTCCGGTTCTTTGGATACCACCGTCAAGTTGTGGTCTCTTAATGGATTGAACGCTCCAAACAACAGCACCAACAACCCAGCCAACTGCGAGGTCACCTACGTTGGTCACAAGGACTTTGTTCTCAGTGTTTGTGCTTCTCCAGACGGACAATACATTTTGTCCGGATCTAAGGACAGAGGAGTCATCTTCTGGGAGAAGGCCACTGGTGACCCAGTTCTCATGTTGCAAGGTCACAGAAACTCGGTCATCAGCGTCAGCGTGTCCAACAACCCTATCAGCGGTAGCGGTATGTTTGCCACTGGTTCTGGTGATTGCAAAGCAAGAATATGGCGCTGGACCAAGTATTAGGTGTAGACGCCTAAGTGTAAAATTTGTATGTTTGAAAATATTTTTATTGAGTCTTTGTAAGTGGGTAGATGGATGAGAGGATTGTAGGGGGAGTACTGCGTAAGGGATTAGGTTTGGCGGAAACTGAACATCCTGATTACAGGGTTTATTACCTTGTTGAGTGTGCATTCTGCCTTGGTGCCTACGGTTCAATTCGTGAATTCTCATGTAGGAGTTCATGAGCCTTTTGAGTCTTATAGATTTAAAATTTTCTTATTAAATTTGGTATAGTCTCTTGACTTAGTAGGGGCTTGTATTAACGATTGTTTGCTGCTGCTTATCCAATTTTCTGTCGTGATTATAGTAACATTGCAAACGAAAACAGAAAAACTCTCCAAACTGAACGGTTAAAATCTGAATTAATTGGTAGAAAAGGGCTTGTATTCAATGTAAAATTATAAACACAATTTCAAAAAATAATTGTCGATTTTATTGCGCGGTTGCTCAGAAATTCAGGGTCTTTATAATGTTTTAGTCCTCGCCCACATTTTGTGAGATGCAGTAAGGAAACGAAGGAAATGCTGACGAGGTATCGCGCTAATTACCACTCCCTGATTTAAATCACTCAACCAACGGTACAAACAACATGAAAAAATACTAGACTACTAACTTGTAATATTCTGGGAATATCAGATTTCATGGCATTCATGGTGACCTATACTGTTCTCTACTAATATATACCACCAGTTCACATTGTTTCACACTCTTGAACATAAACCAAGGAAACTTGCTCTTCAACACCTCAACGGCTCCTCAAAGAAGAACCACTACATTATCTATCTTTATCATATACTGAATAACAATTGTCAGCTTATGGCCAACAGCGTACACACACCCAACTCTTCTCACAATTCTAACAGCAAAAACGGTGCTACTTAAAAAATATCACCAGTGTCAGCCAAATCATGTTGAGCTCTTTTCTTCCAGTACTCACCATTGTATTGCCAATAGCTTTCTTTGGTAATAGGATGGGTCTCCTTAGCGAAGAATTTTGGCTTGTACTCAATGTTGTTGGCATCTCTCTCCTTTCTGGCAGCTCTCTGTTTCTCTTCAACTCTATTCTTTTCTTCAGCAGCATCGTCGTAGCGTCCATCCTCCATAGCTCGCTGATCAGGTCTCAACCGAGTGTCTGTAGGAGCCAACCAAGACTTCAAGTGTGGCTGCAAAGCGTTCAAAGACAACGAGAACAATGTCAAGTTGAACGGTCTGCTTGGACGAGGACTCACTTGCCAGAGCAAGAAAGCACTAGAACCGGTCTCACTGTCAAATTGATCAATGTCATCTCCTTTGCTAACCTTCTTGCAGTAGATCTTCGAGTTCCAGTGTCCCTTGATGTGGTAACATGCTTTGTTGTCCTTGTTATACACGGTACCCTTCAACTCATAAGCTGACGATGCACGCCAACCTCTTGCCTTGAAGTTCAATACAACATAGTCACCGGTGGTGTGGTTGGTGATGTTCATTTCTCCGTAGTTGTCAACCACTGGATTGCCCACAAGAATACCCACGACCGACGAGGTCACACGGTTCCACGTGTATATTTCCTGGGTCTGTGGTTGGCCCTTTTTGTCGGTGATTTCATGGTCTGGTCTCAAGTGCAAGTACCATTTACCCAAAGGCTTGATATCAAACGAACGACCATTGAACTTCGATTTCACCGCACTCTCACCGTAGTAGTCCCACTTAGGAGACTCTGTAAGAGCAGCACTGATTGGTGGATGGTGGCTCACCTGCTCGACAAAGAACCGGTAGTTTTTGTCTGGTCTAGAGTACTCGAAAGTCTCTCCAAGTAAAGGATTGAAAGGTTTGGCAACACGGTCAATGGTGGATGCATACTCGGAAGCTCCAAATGCCGCAATGTAACACAATCTCAAAGCAGAGTCCTGTTCTTCGGCAGCCTTATCCAATAACTCAGTGTACTCAACACCTTCAGCCACACGCTGCAACAACGAAGTACACTCGTTGAAACTCACAGGCAAAGTCATCTTGGTCATGTCCTTACCGACCATAGATTTCAACGTAGCCCACAACGAGATCTTAGGACGGTCATCCTCGTCTCTGTCGAGTTTCAGTCTAATAGGATCTTCGTATCCATTGTAGGAGCGCTCTTGAATCAACATCTCGTTCTTTTTCTTTTGGACATCGTTCAAGCTGATCTCAGTAGGGAGCAAAGCACCGTCTTCGGCCACGACCAACGGAGTACCCTTTTCGGCATCTGCAGTCTCGCTCTCTGGCAGTTCGTCAGGCAGTGGAGCTTCCTCTTGCTCTGATTCAAACTCATCCATATCAAAGAACTCGTCGTCAGTATCAGAATCCAAGTCGTTTTCCTCAACAAACTCCTTCAATTGTTGGTCGCCAGCATCAGCAGGGGTCACTGCTTTTTCTTCGGTCTTGTTCAAACTCAAAGTCTCAATACCAACAGCCAATTTCTCTTTCTCAGCATCATGAACTGCTCCGCTGACAATCCGGCTCAACTCAAGATCCTTCTCCGATTCTGCCTCACTAGAAGCGGTGTGCAAAAGCTTGTCACGTAAGATCTTGCGCAACTTCTTACGCTCCTGCTCGTAGTGCTCCACTTTCTTGGTGTTTTTCACGTTCTCCTCCTCCAACTCCTTGATCGACGATTCCCACAAGCTATTGACCTGGATCTCGTTGTTCAACTTCTTGATGATTCTGAAGTTATTTTTGTGGATCAACGACAACAAACTCTTGTAGTCGGAGATGGTCAGGTCAAGAGACTGCGAAATCGCATCAACAATGGCAGGAGAAGGCGATGCACCAGGGTCCAAGGACACCACAAGGTCGCGGAGCGAGTTCAACTCAACAAACAACGTTTTCTGCTTGATCGTGATGTTGTTACCGAACGGACCAATGAACTTCAAGCCCGTGATCTCGTTGTCGTACAACGACGACTCATCAGAAATCGACTCCAACTCGTCCTGGAACTGGTACACTTCCAAGTTCTCACTGGCGGATCCATTGTCCTCAATGTCGTCATCAAGAGCATAGGAACTGGCGTCATTGTCTCCCTTGAGAGGAGATAACAACTTGTTCTCGCCAATGTTTTTCAAATTGGAGGCACCACTACGGGAGGTCTGACTGAGCTCTGAAGTGCTCCGGTTGTGGTAGTTGATGCTGGACGCAATGCTGGTGGCCGCAGACGGCGTGCGTTTGTGTCCTTTATCGTGCAACGCCGACAAGTGGTTTTCTTGGAACTTTGTGCCAAACGTCTTCTTCTGGCTGGTGCTTGGCGACCTCGAAACGTTGCCCATCTCGAACAATGAGGCTGACGAGTTGTTGACACTGGACAGACCAAGACTGTTCTTGCTGGCGTTCAATTCCTTGCGAGCAGCTCTTTCACGGTCCTTTGCAAACTTGATGGCATTCAGAACTGCCCAGACCCATCTGTTGGTCTCGACAGAATGGTTACCTTTCAAATGCCACTTGATGTTGGCGTTCTTGACTCCGAGAATCTCAAACTTCAACTTCTCACTGGAATCGAGATGCAACCGACAGTTCTTGAGATTAATAGAGCCGCGACAATTGGAGTTGATATCATCTTGGTTCTTGTAGTAACTGAGGATTCCCTGGGAGTCCAAGATAAACCATCTGAGCTTGTACCCAGACGCAAAGTTGGTCCACTTCTTAAGGTATCCTTTGAACGTAGGAGCCAGTTCAATGGTACCGTTCAAGTTGATAAGCGTTGACTGGGTGTTAGACACCGGGTCAATGACGGATTGTTCCTTGGAAGCTTTCTTGAGGATCTTCTTCAACTGGTCTGTTTGGCCGGAGGCCTTGATCTTCGACAACGTCTCAATCGGCAACTTGCCACGTTTGTCTCTCTTGAAGGGGTCACCACCGTGCGACAAAATCCATTGGACCATCTCAATATCACGTTTCTTGATGAACTCGTGGAGCACGGTGTCGCCGGTGTCCGGGTCCAACCCGTTGATATCAAGCAACTCGAAGTTTCTTGGGTTCAGGTACAACTGGTTGAGGGTCTTGAAATCGCGGTTGGTGAACGACTTGCGCAAGGTGTTCGACACGTCCTCGACGTATTTGACGCGCTGCAACTGCACAAAGTTGAACAACTGCGGGTTGTTCTTGATAAGGTCCAACGGTTGCTTGTTCTCGTGGTTCAACACGGTGTCGTTGATCAACGGCTGCTTCAAGAGAACATCGATGACATCGTTACGCTGGCCCTCGCAGGCCACATGCAACGGGGTGTTCCCGTCGTTGTCTTGGTAGTTGAGGTTGCCCGAGTACGGCTCTTGTGCCAAAAGCTGCTCAAAGAGCTTGTTGCTCGACACTTGCGCCGCCATGTGAAGCACAAGACTCTTCAAATGGTCGATTCCACTGGCCTCTGCCGCCTCATATTGAGAAAACAACGAGCTCACACGCAGGATATCGTTGCTCTTGAGCGCATCGAGAAGCTTGAGCTTGAACAACGGAGCATTCGACAAGTTTTCGTTGACACTTGCTTGCTTTGCTTCGTTACTAGATGAGTTAGTACTTGGTGCCAAAGGAAACCACCCAGAAAATCCGTTTCAAGCCGCAAAAACACGGCCAGACCAACTTCTTCACTCTGTCTTTCCATATTACTCACTTTCCAGTTCCTGTATCGTCTGACATGGCGTATAACTGTCTACAGGAAGAAAGTAGCAAAGTAACTGGTGATAGCTGTTCTATTGTGGGGCTTGGGGTTGAACCGCCGGGTAACTGGTGGGCACCAGATGTCCCAAAGGAAAAAGGTTGCCGCAGTGGTCGGATCCGTCAGTGATTTCATGTGCACGTGTGTCCCAAAACAATGGATTTTATGCATGCGGCTGCAGCGTGCCCAGGCCCGTCGGCTTGGATTACGTAGTGAGTGCAACAGCTACGGCTGAGACGGACTGTATTATAATATGAAGAGATAATTAGGAGTGTCATTGCATGACACGATTTGTTCGTGGAAATTGGTTGCTGACTATATGGTTTCTGCGTGGCCTCTGCCCGACTTCTGTGCTGCTTATGTTTGACATTGTCTAGATTCGGTTATGTGAGTGTCAAATTTGTGAGGTAGTGGTCAGATCGATTGTGACATGGCTGTGGTTTGTTGCCAATGCAGCATATCTATTATAAGACTTGAAGTGGAGAATAATCGCCGCACACAATTATTAATGTTTCGGGAGCTTAAACCGTAGATTCGGACTAACCGGTGGCGAACTGACAAATAGTGTTGGCAATGGCTGTGGAGCATGGCTGTGGTAGACGGCTATGGCGGATGGCAATGTCAGATGCTAGTAGAAAGATGATCAAGGCAATAATAAATGGCAAATAGGGGTTGGCAGATGACCAGAACCGTCATCTAAAAGGTTCCAAGTGTTTGGTGAAACATATGTTCCGCCACCTACCAAGATTATCTGTTATGCCAAGCACACATTACTCCGAGCCGTCGGCATTAGTAGTCGGCAGATCAAGTCTAGATCTTTGACTAAGGGTTGACTAAGAGTTGATCGTGGTCGGTTGCTGTTGTACTCGGTAGGTCAAGTGACTGGTGTATGTCAAGTGACCGTGTATGTCAAGTGGCTAGTGTATGTCAAGTTTATGTCAACTGACCAGTCTATGTCCATCCAATGTAACATTGAAATAAAAAATCTCCCACTTAATCTTTAGATGGCGATGAGAAAATCGACAGGTTACTGGTCCGGTATTGTTCTTGATCCACCTCGTCAGTGTCCAACTTATTGCTGGAGCTCGAGGTAGGGTCGTCGTCAAAGTCACAGATCTGAGTCTGGCCAGTGTTCTTGTCTGCTGGACTCGAATAACTTTCCTTCTCAATCTGCTTCAAAGTCATTGTTAAACTCGACATTTTCTTTTTAGGACTTGGTTCTTTCGATATGCTGAAAATGGTTTCACCATTGGATTGGGGTTGAACCGGTGAGCTTGGGTTAGAACTGAACGATTTGAGCATCTGCATCAACCATTTTGTGTTTGGAGACGCTGACTTTGGAGGGCTGGAGTTGAGAGTTGGTTTGCTTGGGGTGAGAGTAGCAAACAAATCAGGATGGTCAGTGATACTGAAATCAGCACCAAACTCAGACGGATCTAACCCATTGGAAAAGTCCATACCAGGACTGTCTTCCATCACAGAGTATTTGTCATATATAGGCGAAGATGCAACATCCAGTAACCGTTTAGCACGGACCTTTTCACGCTGTTTACTCAACGCTGACCGGTTGATTGCCAAAGAGTGAGCGATACTCACGGGCTGTTTCTGTTTAGTTACAGGTCTCATTGTTTCTGTGTTCTTGTAATGCTCGTGACACTGTTTGCAAATAAGACCCTCAATGGCACTTGTCTTCAACCAGGACCATTGCTGCGACAGACTTGTCTTGCAGTTAAAACATGTTGGAGAGTCGGGCTGGTCATTGAACGAGTCTGGTTCACACAATTGATTGATAGTCTGTGTTGATTGGGTTGCCGGTTGTTGCTGGGTTTGCAGTCGGCTAGGCTTCATTTGTTTTGCTTGAGGGTTAGTTTGCTGGTTGTTTTGTTTCAACACTTGCTGAGAAGATTGATTGGCAAACGGTCTCATTTTCGATTTTGGCTTGACAACCTTGTTTTTCTGTCTGATTCCCTTCTCATCTATATGTATAGGCAACGACAATGTACGCACTGCCATTGGAGCTTTCTTGGGATTAGTTTTCCTCACAGGTTTGTCTTTGGTTGGTTTCAAATCGCTAGGGTTCAAGCTTCGGTAGAACGTCACAAACTCCAACCGTAACTCAAGACTGTAATTATCGTTTCCCAAATACACCAGCGGATCCACCTGGGAAACATTGGAAGGAGTAGTGCCTACAGGCGACAGATTCTGGGAAGAAATCTCTTCTTCTGGAGTCGCGTTGTCGGTGAGTCCCGAAAGAAACCCTAAATTGCGGACGATTTTCCCCACAACAGTGTGCTCTTCGGTGGCGTTCAACAATCGCTTAATACTGCCGTAGCCCACCAAGGGGCTCTGGTTTTCCAATACGTCTTTGTTGTATACGGAGTAGTCTTGGGCATAGAAATACTCTTTGTCATTGGCGAGTTTCCGTTTGGTGATCTTGTCCAATTCAAACAATTCAGGACTGGACTTCACGAGAAGCTGCAAGCATGATTTCAAATCAACTGCCGCCACTGTGGTAGCTGGATTCACGAGTTTGTATGCTTGGAATTGGAACTCGGGGAGCTTGGACGTCGAGCACTTGTACAAATACAAGTTAGAATTGTCATTGTTGAGACAGTAGAGTATTTTGACAATCATGGCTTGATACTGTCTGTCTTGATGTTGCTGGTATTAATTCTTTCTGGTGTTGCTAGGATCTGTTTCTGTTCGGGTTGAGTTAGTTTGGCTCTCCGATGTTGTTTGTTGTGGACCAGATGAGATAAATTGTGAAAGCAAAAATATGAGAGACGCGAAACGCGTGTGGGCTGCAGCCAAAATAGAGATGCGAGAGGATGGCTGGGAGCAGGCTGGTGCAGCAAACGGTCAACTTAGAGGTCCTTGGTTTACGTAAGCTGGGTGTTGTGTAATTGGACTTAGGGAAGTTCAAAACCAGTTTATGATAACGTCTGATTGATTATTGTTTGTCTCTGACGTTTTTTAGAAGGTAGTGGGGTTTATATATTGTTGAAGAGTGAGGAATAAGACTGGACAATGCAGCAGTATGTGAACTTATGCAAAGATGGTCGGGACATAAACATAAAGGTCTTCGTCCTAGATGTTCTCTTTAGTATGTTGATATGTGGTTGGCATATCTTTCAGGTGTTCCATTTATTGTTTGATTTGGATCATCATTCAATTTAAGAAAGGTTGAGTAATGGGCGGGTGTTGTATAAGGAGAGATCTATGCTCAATGAGCGTGTAGATTGAGAGTGTGGTTGGTTTGAATTGGAGAAGCTACTAGTACCACACTGAAGAGAATTGAAAAACAGAAACCAGAACATACCTGACAGTGGGCATGGGATCAACATTGAAAAACCATTCAATTCATATTACTAATCATTGAATAGTAATCATGGGTTACAAACTTTTCTGGTCACACATTTTGTTCTGGCGACCCTGCACTCCAAGCGCAACCTTCACATCCTCTACTACCAGCTTGAAATACTAGTAGGCCAATTGTTATTTATCCTATACTCCATCATAATTCTCGTAGCTTTCATTGGCTACTGGTCAACAGCAACTGGATGTTGGAGTGTGTGACCTATATGCTTTGATTGATTTGCCCCTGGCATCTGTTGAGAGTCGAGACATCAATACATCGACAGTACTTAGCAGTCATCCATGAAGTCAGTGTTTCAATCGGTATGATAATGTTTTGCTCAGTATTATCATCGAGGCAAAGGTAATTGCATTCAGTTTCGAGGCTAGAGTAAAAGAACTGCGCTCCAGTCATCACACCAACTCTTGTAGAGATCAACACTCCTGCTCAATTGTAAATGACCAATAAGTCAGCAATGTCACCCATGAACTAACAAACAGTAAAAATTTGCTGGAAACATGACCGCTCTTCTATTACACTATCATTCCGTAACAACCTTGTTTTGGTCCCTTCTATACCGATTGTTCCCCATAATAACGGACCACGTCACGTGGACGTAGATGTCTATTTGTTGACACATTCTTCACACAGTTATCTTAAATACTTGATTTATATTTCTATTCACATTAATTAACAAAATTACATACAGTTATTTTTTCCAATCAGTTGTTACACACTATTTCCCTCGAATTATTGATGTGACAGCACATGTCGCAACCCTTACTAATCGGGATGTGCCAATTGGATGCTGCAGTGTAATTGACCGTTGGTTCGGAGAACTTGAATCGGAAACCTGGGATCGGAGAAACTCGTTTTATCTTTGACAGAATTAACTCAGACCTTGAACACTAAACGCCACTCAATGCCAACTCAACATTTGTTCATTGCCGCTGATCAATTCAAGCAACCTTGCTCTTGAGTTGCTGTACTGACTTTTTAGACTTTTTATTCCGAGTTTTTCGAGGGTCTGATTTTCAACGGAACCTTGATAAGCATGGATATCGCAATTGAGTGTGCTCCAACACTTTTCTTTTTGTGATCTCAATTTCTCTGTACAAGGCCAACATTTTTACACACTTCATTTCACAAAACAAATGAAGAGTTACAAAGATATATTCTTTACGTAAGGGGGAGTAGTTGTTGCTCAATTGCAACGGCACGCTACAGTTGTAAATAATATAAAATCAATAAATCATAAAGAACCAATATATCATTCTAATGTGGTCCATAGAACGAGAGGATTGTAAAGAGAAGCGAAAGTAGAACTAATAGTGGTAGAAGTAAATGTCATGGTCGTAACAGCAACTGGTAGCGTAGATAGTACAGCAGTACCACTAGTGGCAGTATCAAGATTAACAGTGAGACAACGCGAATCAAATCGATATCAGCATTGCGCAAAGGTTGCTAATCCTAATTACAAGCCACGAGGCAACCAGCTCTTGTTCACGCTCCCGCCAAGGTACTTGGCCACCAAACGTCTCTCTCTGATCGACGCAAGAACACTGGTGTAACTCCAAGTCAAACCTCTGGCGCCTTCCGAGTACCCATTGATCCGATTGAATTGTTCACTCAATTCACCTTCGTTAGTGATGTGACTAAGAATGATCTTAAGGAACGAATCGGCAAACCCAAACAACCCGTAGACAACCTCGATGAACTGCAGAGACCCGTTCTCAATGACAATAAACTCTTTCTCGGCAAAAGCGAGGTCCAATTTATTGAGATCATAGATGAAGTCGTTGTAGAACCCAAAGTTCTCTTTGAAGATGACAAGGTCTTGCTTCTTGTGGAAGAGCTTGAAGATCTTTCTGTAGAAGAACAAACTGGCGTATCCATTAGCAAGGAACCAAGGATTGGCAAGTGAGACACCAACTCCGTCGTAGACGTCGTTAGGATATCTTCCCAAGCTGATTCCTGTTTTGTTTGGGAATTGATTGATCGGATAGGTTCTGTTCTGCTCTTTGATAAACTCGTACAAAGAGTTGAGAACGTAGGAATCGTCAACGTCGTATGGGATCTCGAACCCGTCGTTGTTATCTATGTCGTTGGACTCGGAGTGAGTGACCAACGACCCAATGATAGTGGCAATGTCCAAACCATCCTTCAAGGTGATGTCTGGGTTTTCGTAGATTCTATGCTTTTCCTCGTCGATGAACCCGGAGGTGATGTCGATGAAGTGAACGAGCTTGGTAGCTGCGATTTGCAATTGCTTGGCGAAATTGTAATCATGGAACTGTTTAGCGTACAAGGCACCTTTCTTGAGCGCCTTCAACTGAACAAGTGAAGTGAAAAAGTGCAGTCCTTTGTGTTCCTCCCAGAGATCAAACCCTGGCGAGTCCCAGTACTTGAGCACGTACTGCAAGTCTGGTTTAACAATGTTGTAGTAAACGTCTGTGGTGGAATTGAAGTTGACGCCCGGCTGGCCGGCCAACAACAACTGGCCCTCGTTGAATTTGTTGACCACCGCAATGTAGTTGAGGATCGTCACTGCCCGGAGCGCCGGTCCGTCGTTCTGAGGCCGACCCCAGTTATCTATAAATGCCGAATTGTCGACCTCGAATTTCGGCTCGCCCAATCCGCTGAGGTCGTCGAATTTTCCACTCGGGTTGGTGGTTCTCTGGAGAATGTAGTTGTTGCTGATGTAGTACTCGATCTTGTGGGCGATCGTCGAGTTGTCGAGCGCCACGTCGTTCAAGTAAGTGACGAGCGAATTGATGGTGAGGGCTGAGTCTCTGGTCCATTGGTAGAAGTAGTTTGGCTTCAGCTTTGACGGCGAGGCGATGATCACTCCGTGGCCAAGCTCCGGCACTTCGGAAGACACCCCGATGTTGTCGAGGATTTTGCTGATCGAGAGGTCTGGCTGGATCAGAAGCCAGCCGTCGAAATCATTGCGGTTGATTAAATCGGTGCTTGCCAACTGCTGGGCCAGGCCCTGCAGTATGATCTGATCTGGATGACGGCCCTGGACCTTCTGGACAAAGTCTGGGAGCCAGAGGCACTGGGCCGCTTGGATATAAGCTAAGACTGGTAGCAAGAGCATTACTGTGGCGATCTTGAAAACTTGCGACTGCCGCAGCTATATATATGTGCAAACTCGAGCATGGCAAAAAAAGCATGTGCGCACAAAAATTTTGTGAGCTTCCGTGACTGGACAAAATCTGGGGTCGCGTATGACCCCCGGCGCGAGCTCGCGCATGAACGGGCGTCGGCGTGCATAGAAGCTGGTAGTTTTCGGCAGTGTTATGGGAGGGCCATACGACGATGTTGGGGGTGGTCTAAGTGTAGAGAATATGTTTTGTTGTTATTAAGAGAAAGAGGAGAGCTGTAGGCGTTGATTGGTGCGTTTCAGGAGATTCTGCGGTTCTCGGAGACTAACAGCTGGTAGTTGACGGAGAAATTTCCAAGACATGACCCAGTATTGCGGTCGATGCAACTATGCGTCAAGCTGAAACTGTGCGCGTCATTGGAAAATTTCTCGGAGAAAAATGATCTGGGGTAGCCAACGGCAAACCTAGCCGGTCACATTTTTTAGAGTCATAGAACCTAGATGGCCGCCGCAGTCACTCGGACAGCACGGCAGCTCTACGGCTCGGTGTGTGCGAGCACCGGAGGTCGGAGCACAGGGTTCGCCGGATGAGTGAATAGAGATGAACGCAAGATCGGAATGTAGGTGGATATTGTGGGGTGCGCTAGTAGCAAAGGAGCGGTTGCAGGACCTGGGAACTATATGAGGAAGGTTTGGCCGGGGTGGTCACTGTGAGGGCTTTAGACGGTGCTGGCGTTGGTGGATTTGAAGGAGCTAGAACTGCAGGGTTGCTTACGACCAACGGAATGCCATATTAGTGGAGATAGCTCCCAGTGAGTGTCATTTTCAAGGACGATTTTGTTAGAGTTTGAGGCGGTTTGAAGACCTAGCAAGTGGTTGGAACAGTGTTGATCTAGAACGTAGAAAGTGGAGAGGGCCCAAGGTGACTCAGGTTAGAGAATGCGTAGCATCCAAGTTTCTTTTGATTGCTGGTCTCTGAGACAATTAATGGATTAATCTTATTTGGGGTTGCGGCAATAGATTTGCTTTCGCTCACTCGTGTGAGTACGTTGTGGTAGTATTCACTTAATGGCGGGACCTAATGTGAGAGAATACTACCGTTGAAAATCACCGGAGAAACGGACTACACTAATGAACCAGAGGCACGGATCAGAGAATAGTACTTGCCAATAGTACTGATGTAATGTTCCGGGCAAGTGTACTCGGCAGATCTACTACCAACACTCTGATCTCCAAGACAGTTCTGTGGAAATGGATCGTACAAAATCAAAACAGTGTACAGGTGCTACTCCACAAAACACAGGACTCAAATCTGGAGTAAGGTTCAAAACAGTACACATATACGTAAAGGCACCACACCCCGATTCGAAAATAAACACCGCGTCGTTGATGACCACTAATTAGTTCTTGGTCGGAGTGGACTGCTGGTTTTATCGTCCCCTACCCTTGACCTCCATGCGTGTACCCTGCCTCATTTCCTAATCCAACATGCACCCTACGTCATTGAGTTTCACTACTGTAGAAGATGTTCCTGCTCGCCGAGCTCATACTCTCAAAGATCTGGTTCGTTGTGACGAACCAGCCAGTATTTCAAAGTGTTTGAGGATAATCAGCAACTGCTTGAGTTCTGATTTGCGGGGATATCGTTGCTTTTGCTAATCGGTCCTTGCGCTGTTAATTGCTAATTACCACGCTCCACAGTCAACATGCATACCTCCAACGGTGGTGGTTCGACGAAGTCTGTGCAGAGTACATTGACAGTTTTTTGACATCAGTGTGGAAGTGGGGTGATTTAAGTATTTGTCGACCAATTAAATAGCTTGTCGAGATCTCTCGTTGGCTGGTTGTCGGTTTTGTCACACTAATTCTCAGTTACAGAAACTCAAGCACATGAACGTAAACAATATGCCCAGCTCAGATCAGGCTTACCTTTCACCCACAAACTACAAAACAATCGAACTGAGAACTAAAATTAATGAAAATAAGAGAAAATGTAAAAGCGTCGAGAGAGTACATGTTTGCATTTGAATTCAAAATGGCCACCTCTTAAAGAGCATTAGCCCTGTCAACTAGAAGAATACTTCATCCTCTGATACTGACCAACTTATCTCTCAAGGACAATGCACCGATCAACGACGCACTACTCCAAGTCAACGAAATAGCACCAGTAAGATAGCCAGAGTTACGGTCCATCTCCTCCGAGGTTTGGCCGTTGTCGTCAATGTGGTCAAGGATGACTGCCAAAAACGAGTCACCAAACTGGAACATCGACTCAGTGATGTTGCTGAAAGTTTCAGAGTCAAATGTGACAGAGATAGAGTCTTTAGAGGCGTAAGAAGAGTCAATGGCAGATAAATCTGCAATATAAGTGTTGTAAAGATCATAGTTCAAAGAGTTGATCACAAAATCTTGCTTTGAGGCAATAGCGTCATAAGCCAACTTGTACAAGGTCTGAGCCGAGTAGGCAGTAGACAAAATCCATGGGTTACCTTCTGAGGTGGTGTCACCATTGAACACATCTTCTGGGTACCGACCAGTGGCAGCTCCAAGGGCATACTTGGAGTTCATTGGGTAACGTTGTTTGTTGTCCTGAAGCAAGTAGTAGAAAGAGTTCAAAACGTAAGGGTTGTTGATGTCAAAAGGTGTGGTAGTGTCGTTCTCAGAGACATCATGTGTGACCAAAGAAGCAGCAAAAGTAGCGCAGTCAAGACCTCCTCTGCTGGTCAACTGTGGACTCTCAATAATATGCTTGTCATTAGAACTCACAAACCCTGCATCCGAGCTTGGGATGTAACTGTTGATAGAATCACGGTTCAGTGCAAGGGTAGAAGCAAAGTCAGAGTCGCCATACTTTGCTGCAAAAGTAGCACCATAAGCCAATGCTTTCAGTTGCACCAATGCAGTGAAAAAGTGCATCCCGTCGTTTTCTTCCCAAAGATCAAACCCGCTGCTGTTCCAGTATGCCACCACAAACTCCAAATCTGGTTTAATGATGTTGGTGTAGATGTAGCTGGCGTCGCTGAATATAATACCAGACTCACCTGCAAACTGGAGCTTACCACCGTTCAAACTGTCCACAGCATCCAAATATTTCATGATAGCGTACGAGCGGATAGCTGGTCCGTCATTCTGAGGTCTTCCCCAACCGTCAGTGAATGCGGTGTTGTCAAGGTTCATCTTTGGCTCTCCCAAACCTTTGTGACCAGGGTCGTCAAACGACCCACTTGGGTTCGAAACCCGCTGCACAGTGTAAGTGTTGTTAATGTAGTACTCCACACGCTCTGCCAACTGAGTGTCTGAAAATTTGTCTTCTGCGACCTTGGAAATCACAGTTAAGTATGTGAGGGCCGAGTCACGGACCCATTGATAGTAATAATTTGGATGCGAGGTCGAAGGACTGGCAACCACCACTCCAGGAACTGCAGACTGGAACTGACTACCTGGGTAGTCAATGTTCTGTAACATATAATACCACGAGGCGTCAGGCTGTTCGCCTATCCATTGTGTCATATTACTTCTTGCTACCTGGTAATTCTCGTAAGCAACAAAACTTGGAGCGTCTCTCTTGTGGATTGGATGAGCAGTAGTACTGCTCACCACCAAGAGAACTGAGGTCAATGCTTTCACCAATCCAGACATTGTTTGATTGACGTCAAAATTAATAACCTGCCACAATCCACAATTATATTAAGTTTCCGAGCCCCTAGACTCTTATATACCCGAGCTACAAATGTCTTGCTGACAACCACCGTTGCCATACGGCACCCCTGACGGCACCAATTCTTCATGCACCCCACAGCATCCTAATACCCTTGCCCATCCTACACAATAGTCCCTCGGGGTAATAGAACCCAAAACAGTATGCAAACATCACATTTATTATTATCGATTTCTCCTCATTTAAGTTTCTCTTGGCCAGATTATCTCGTAAACTTGTCTTCAATTTCAGGTAAGTCCATGACAATCAGCAATCAAACGTAGATGCAAATCACTTCATAGCCTAATAGCTAACCTCTGACTAAAATGATCCAACACACCACCAACTAGTTGTCCCCTAGTTTCTCGTACGGCATCTTCCCCGAACTAACCCCAGACCCAGTTCTCAAGTCAGCAGAAGCACAAGCATCAAAATTTTCTTGAGGTCAAACTCGGAGAAATTTGGGGTACTGCAAGGCACCGCGCCGTAGGACAAAATGGCAGGACGCACTAGCAGAAGTTGTTCCGCTGAGAGACCTGGAACGCACGTGATACATCGGTTGGACCAACTCACCAAGGGATTAAACCATGTGCCATAGCAACATACGGAAGACTTGGGACCGCCGGATTTATTGCTCTATTATGTTGTGGATTTAAAGTGCATTGCATCTTTGGTCACTGTTGCATCATGGCAATCTGCACTTGAATATGTCACATGATATTGTATCACGTGTCCATGTTTGTCCACGTGATATTTTGGTCATGTGATCATAGTAATTATTGAGTGAACTGGCTGGATCATCAATTAGCTCGTTAGAGATCATAGAGTGTGTCAAACAGTTTTCTTTCTCCATGACATCAATTGAGAGATTAATAACGAGTCTTGATGATAGCCATTCAAAGTTTGACCAGAGTCTGTCGGATAAAGGGATTCTTGGTTTGGTGATAAATAATGGATTCGAGTACGATTGTGATTACGTGCGACGAGTTGTGCTAGAAACAGACACAAATGGCAATAGTAACGAAAGAGTTCAGCCCAAGACAAGAGAGAAGTTGCATGAAGTATCGAAGAAAATTACACAGAGCCAGTTTTCGGCGTTGTTGGAGCTACGAAAGATGCAAGAGAAGAAGGAAGATGTAGTGGATTTGTCTGAGGATGGGTCTGGAACTGCTGGTGGGCAAACACAAGATAACCAGAGTCTAAACCACAATAAGACAAGCAGAGGCGACAACCAGGGATTAACTGGCGCCAAGGCAAATTTAAAGCAAGGTTACACGTCAGGAGCAGTTCCTCAAGATAATTTGTCAGAGCTTCGAGAGCGACTTCTTTCTAAAAAGTCCAGTGCATTAGTAGACTCGAATTTGTCACTTGAGAACCAGAACGAGTCTCACCAAGTGAAACAGGACAGTCTTTTGAATGATATGATGGGACTTGTGGGGCAGTTACGAGATAATGTGAACCGGTTTAATGAAGCATTGGAGAATGATAATGAAGTGTTGAAGAGTACTACGAAGAACTTAGAGAAAGTTGGCGATGCTGCAGGACAGATTGGCCAAAAGCTTAAGATTTACAACGAGCGAGGGAAATTGGGATTCTGGTTCTACATTTATGTGCTGGTGGGGTTGGTTGTCGTTCCTTTGGTGATGCTTTTGATTATCAGATTGATTCCAAGAAGTATATGGTGAGAAATTGTGATGTGGAGAAAGAGTCTATTAGATTGCTCTCTTTGTTATATTTTTTTTTTGGCTTGCATTGTCGATAATCAGGACAGGTCGTTTCTATTTGTAGAACAAGCTACGATGTGTGTTGTATAGTTTGGGTTTGGTTAAACGTTAGACAATGCACGAAAGACAATAACAACTAATTTTATTATGAATGTGTAGACTCTAAAAGATATATGGAAACTTTGTCCATTCGTAAGGATAACCTCGGAGACTAAAAGCAATTCAAGTCAAATTAGAGGTAACTGGTTAAGTTGACTTGAACGTGAGAGTTAGCTCTATTACACTTCCCGCTATCGTAATCCCATTCTGTGGAGGAATCGAGAGGCCCGCCGCGGTAATTCGTCCTCAACTTCGATGTCTGAATCCTCTTCTGGATTGTTGAAAATATTTCCACTGTCGTCAAAGTGCTTGAGATTCTTGAGTTCACTGACATCTGGAGCAGATGCAAGTGAACAGTTCTTTAGGTACAAAGACTCAAGACCGGCCAACCCTTTTAAGTTATCGACAGTTAGCTGGTTGTCACTTAGATCGAGAGACTTTACTTTATCAAAGCCGTTAAAGTTCCCGATCCTCTTGATATTATTGTGTGCCAAGGAAATCTTGTCGATTGGCATTCCTTGGAGGTCAGGCAAACTTTCAATCTTGTTGCCGGAGACTTTTAACGTTGTTAACTTTTCTAGGTAAGGTAGATTTTCTAAGGAAGTGATGCCGTTGGCCGCTAAGTTAACATTTTCAAGTGCCACCCCATTGCGAAGCATCGAAACTGCCGAATTGTCAAGATCATTCAAAGAGAAATCAAGCTCCACAAGGTTGGAAAACCCCTTCAAGCAGTCTTCATTCACAGAACGGAGTCCACAGCCTATTAACTTCATGGCAGATGCGTTTTTGAAACTGGAAATAAACTCCAATTTTGACTCAAACACGCTGTTGATATCCACAGTCTCTAACTGAGGAAGTTTCATTCTGCCAAAAATATCCATGTTTTTGGTTTTAAGTTGCGACACATTCAACATGGTCACCCGAGGAAAGCTCAATGACTTTAACACACTCAACCCTTCCAAGTCTACAGCATCAAACACAAGGGTCTCCAAACGCTCAAACGTCAAACTATTGGTCGAGAGCGCCACGTCTGGTGGAGACTCACCACTGACTTCCTTTAATTTCAAACTCTGTAATCTCGAAAGCCGCGACAAACTCTCAAACCATTCTGCCGACCATCCTGTGATTACCCTCGTATAATCCAAATCAGCATCGATTTTGCATATCTGCATGCAAGCATTAGGACAATCAACAGCAAGTAAGTTTACTCTGTGGCAACTATGGATGATCTCTAGCATCTTTTCAATGTGTTCGAGCTTCACGCTCTCATGAAGAATGTGGCCCGTATCGCTGTCAGAGTGATTGAGCGAGTGGCCACACTGGATCTGAAGTCGATGGCAGTACTGAGGAGCATCCGATTTGAGAAACACATCGTAGTACTCGGGAGAAAGCGAGCATATAGTTCTAGTAGTTGGCCTTATAGGGCCCGCAGAAAACACAGGAACAAACAGACGCTCCGTCGTCACCGGCACTCCAAAAATGGATACCGTTTCGGCCTTGTAATTCAGTCGTGGCGGAACGAAACTCGATGGAGGTACTGGCACTTCCAATACCACATCTTTGAATAAGTGTGTCTTGACTGCATCCTCCACCAAATCATTGTTATAAGAATCCAAATTCTCAGCTAAGCTGTGGATAAATTCAAAATCAAAATTGTCAAATATTTCAAGGACCACCTCTAGTGGAAGATCATTGAATCCTGCCATGTTTGAGCCACTGCTCTGATCAGTATATTGATGCAGTCAAATAGGAACTTTCTATCAGTCCTTTTGCGGGTCTCTCGAACCGAATTACTGACCAAGTTTCAATTTCCAAGGGCTCAAAGAAAGATCGTCTGAAGACAAAGGTATCAGTGCTTCAAATAGATGGATTGTGGTAAATAGAGAAAGCAAATACCTGGCATCAGGACTACTCCGCAAGTCCTTGGTTCCAGATAATGCACGTGACAGAGATATTATGTCCGGGTAGATTAGAACCCCTTTCAGGTGACGTGCCAAGCTCCACTCAATCTTATCGAAAGATGGTTTTTAAAGGAGTGAGTTAGGAATTGTCTGCTAAGGAAAGTTTTTGTAATATAGCGTTGTCTGTGAGGTATGCTAACCACTTGACTATTGTTACTTTACTGGACAGGCTGATAATTGCTTCAATCGAAGAGCAGACAATCTCTTAGTAAATACGTGCTCGGGCAACAAGATTTACAGTGGAATTAGTTTGATTTGATGCTAAGCGAGACTACATCACTAAACACAATGTCCCCTGTGTTGGAAGGCTGTTTCATCTAGGCGCTACCAAAAAGTTCAGGCTTGAAGCAGGTTGTTACCAAACTGCAAGTGAAAAGCAAAGCAAATACCTCAAATTTACTATGATCCAAGACTAAAAACAGTATCTTCATCTCAATATTGCCTCCTTTATCATTGACAGAAATTCCACATTCAGAAAGTGCTTCTTGGAGAATCACAGTCTTCTTCCAACACCATGCTCCACCACCATGGTATATCCTAGTACGCGCACATCCACACATAAAGCACTCTCAATTAATCCAAACACCTAACAGCCGGACATCTAACAACCGAACACCCAACAACCAGACACCATGTACCGGCCGCTGCTTTTACAGCTTCCATTTATTGACGCTTGTTGACATACACTTGCAGCAGCTATGTTGAAGCCTGGTTCACGTGACTGTAAATACAAATACCGGGTAACATATTACTTGCCGACCTCCAAATAATCGACCAAGACTTAGAAGGCCAGTGAACAGCCATGGCGCAACGTAAATTACAACAAGAAATTGACCGGGTGTTCAAACGGGTCAATGAGGGACTCAGTGCGTTTGACTACCTATATGAGAAGGTGATAGGATGCGAAAATCCATCACAGAAAGAGAAATTGGAGAGCGACTTGAAGAAAGAGATTAAGAAGCTCCAGAAGCAACGAGAGCAGATAAAGAACTGGATTAGCGGCAACGATGTGAAGGACAAGAAGCCGTTGACGGAGTACCGGAAGAAGATCGAGCGGCAGATGGAGAGGTTCAAGTTGGTGGAACGTGACATGAAGACAAAGGCGTTTTCGCGTGAAGGGTTGAGCATGGAGAAACGAATGGACCCTCGAGAACGAGAAAAGGCAGAGGCGGTGGATTTCATCAGCGAGAACATCGAGAAGATCAACCAGCAGAACGAGGCTTTGGAGGCCAAGATCCAGCAGATCCAGTCGTCAGTGAAGAAGAACAAGAAGATTCCGTTACTGAAACAGAACCAGATCAACGGGTTCAAGGACACGCTTGAGAAAAACAGCTGGCACTTGGGCAAGCTTGAGATGATCTTGCGGTACCTTGAAAACGGACAGGTCGAAGCGGACCAGGTGAACGAGATCCGGGAGCTGATTGCCTACTATGTGGATAGTAATCAGGACGCAGACTTCTACGACGACGACACGATATATGACGAGTTGGGATTGGACGAGGTCGAGCCTGCGTTTGGAGTGGTGGGTGAGTTCCAGCCTAACCCTGATTCTGACGAGTCTGAAGGTGAGGAAGATGAGGACGCCGAGAAACCACCGCGACAGAAAAAGGACAGTGACACCAAAGACATCCACAAAGAGACCGAGGCTGTGTCTTCTTCTTTGAAGGAGCTCTCGCTATCGCCGACATTATCGCACACCACTACAGGTAGCACTCCACCTAAGAAGACGGCGACGGTGTCGGATACCAACGCTATCAGTCGAACCACTTCCAATTCGATTCTCAGCAATTTGAAGCCTGCTCCAGTGCCGAAAACCAGCGAGTTGAAGTACCTGACTCTAGTGCAACAGCAGACAAAGCCAAAGATGGCTACTGCATTATCGTACTCTAAGCTTGCCGGAGGTAAATTGGACAGCGAAGAGCCTCACGAGGAAGAGCCAGAGAAACAAGAAAAGGTCGAGAAGATCGAGAAGCAAGCTGTTCCTGAGAAGCAAGAAGAACAAGCGGCTGTAACAAGCGTAGAGCCTGTTCTCAGCATTCTTCCTGGACTCGAAGATCTTATTCCTTCGTTCAAAGAGAACAAAGAACGTTTGGAAGATATCTACAGCAGAGAGCTCGAAGGGAAACGGTCTGACAAAGAACTGGCGGTGTACAGTATTGCAAACGAACGTATTGGAAGATACGTCGGCGACTCATTGGTCAACTGTCCAGACTCTGTGGACAGTGAGCGGCCATTCAGTTACTACGCTTCTAAACCACATCCTACTTCGATAGACTATCCGGACTTTGAGCCATCGTTAGACAACGTGGCGAGCGAGGACAAACAAAAGCAAGATTACCACGCCAACTTCTGTCTCATCAACAGTTACAACAACCGCGAGTTCTTCAAGAAACTCACCGACGAGACCTTGTTCTATATCTTCTACTACGGCGACGACAGTGGCACCAACCGCCATTTCGTGGGCGAGAAGCAGAGCGAGAATGCCGACGGAGCAGTCACCGAGATGTCGGCGTACGACAACGGATCATACATTCAGGAAATAGCATTGAAGGAGTTGTACTTGCGGGGCTGGAGCTTCAACAAGAACTTGCACGTGTGGTTCCAACGCCAACAGGCCGGCGACAACAAGTACAAGTTCTTTGACTTTGAAGTGGACTGGGCCGTCAAGTTGAAGGAGGTGTCGCTAGATTTCAGTGGGCCTGATTTCGAGATCTGGTGAGGGTCACTGGATTTTGTTGGTCCCAGTCTGAGATCTGGTGAGGGTGATATAGTAATGCACAAGTGTATATTGGAACTGAGACGTTGTAGGGTGTATCGTGGTTGATGAATCTGATTAATTTAGTGTATCATTTACAGAAGGCTTACAATTGAGTGTACAATGTGTATATTCAACCATAGAGAAAAGACACTCAAGGTGTTCTTTTGTGCTAAGATTTTTTCATTCAACGTCATATTCAGTGAAACTACTCTAACCGAATTCGTTATTAATTGACCTTATTAGATATTCAGCTACTGAGAAACCTCTGCCTTCTCAAATGGAATACGTCAATTTCACAGATTCGTTAAACTCGAAACTTTAATTTTGCGTTTGACAAGACACAAGATTTGCACGTATTTGTGGAGTGCGTATTCAGAATTGTGTTTGTTCCACAACAACTTCTGGAATGAGTCTATTTGTGGAACCACAGCCTTCAAGCTGACGTTTGTGATTGTTTACATGACTTTTTAATTGTGAAGAATGCATGGGAACGAACATTAGAGTTTCTATGAGTTTCTGTGAGTGTCAATGAGTGTCAATGAGTGTCGTACGACATGTCTGCATTTAGTAAGCAAAATCGTATTATTAATTTAACCTAGAACAACATCGAAGGAATAAAACAGATTCAAGCCATCGAATTGAAGCGACTTATTTTAACGGCAACAATAAATCCACGGCTGGTCTTTCAAAGCAATATTGCCGATTGCTTTGTTCTTTTCAAGAGCAACTTTCCAAAGCAAGCTTTTCAGAGAGCAACGTTGCCAAATTTTGCAAGCATGCTTTCTAAGAAAGCTCTGACAGAGTTCCTCAAGAAAGAACCTCTCCAACAATTGAGGTTACTTTTTAACCATTCTTAAGAAGTGCAAGGAAAATCCCAGCCCTCTACATTAGTCAGTCTACAATATCCACTATTTTACAGTTGTTATCAACTATGTTACAATATCTATCGCTTTAGACAACCCCCTGCCGAGCTCTCCGTCTACTCTTCTTCCGAGCTCTCGCTCAACTCGTCGTCATCATCATCACTGCTGTCACTGCCGCCTATATCAGCAGATCCCTTATTGTACTCTTCCAACCGTTGCTTCAAAATATCAATCTTCTTGTCACGGTCATTGGCCTTTCTGCTCAGCGACTTGCGCTTTGGCTTGCCTGACGCACCATTACTAATAGAGCTGTTGGCACTCTTCAGTTTCAGCTTCTTAGGCACCACGTAGTTGTAGAGAGTAAGCAACGTCACGTCGTCCAACATATCCATGTCAAGCTCAATCTCCTCTTCGCCGTCCTTCTGTAAATCTGGAAGCGAGTCGTTGATGATCTTCATCACATGCTGCAACTTCTTCTCATTGAGGAAACTGATCTTCTCACTGAGCTCCTTCTTCATGTCGAAGGTAATCTCAATTGGTTCGTCACCTTCATCGCGGGCTGCCACCTTGGTACGTTTAGCTCCGTTCATTTTCTTGGTGCGTGGCTTTCGTTTCTTGTTTTTCTGTGCTCTTTTCTTGGCCTTCTCGTACTCTTCTTTCTTCATCTTCTCAAGATCTTTCTTCATCCGTTCGATCTGCTGCTCCAAGAACTGGATCGCCTGGTTGTTCATGATCAGCTGCTCGATGTCCACATCCTCTTCTTCGTCCACCTCTTCCTCGGCATCAGAATCTTCATACTCTCCAGACTTGCCTGGAGGAGGAGTAGGAGCATGAACTGGTCGTTCTTCCCATTTACGATCAAACACTGCCTCCAATTTATGTCCCATGGTGTTCACTGGCGACGACTCTGGGTTGAATATGTAACAGTTGTGGAACACCAACTTGACGTCGTCACGGAACTCCTCGATTGCATTGTACTGGTTATTCTGGAGCTTATTAGAAATCGTCAGAAGATCCATCGGCTGCTTGACAAAGTCAAAATAAGTAGGACAGTCCAAAGCTACAGGGTCCACTGGCTCCATGAACGGATAACTGTAGCCCTCGTGTTTCTTGGACATCAACTCCTTGAGTACCTGGCCTGCAAATCGAAGGTCGGTAAGAAGTTTCTTGTTACGTGGACGAGTGTCGTATGGCATATCTTTTGGTTTTGGAGGATGGATCTCACGCTTTGGACGACCACCGGTGCTCAAGTCTCTTCGTATTTTAGGCACTCCGTTGGCTCCTTGGGCCTGTTGTTTGCCCTTCTGCTTTGCTTCAGGACCTGCACTCAACTCTCGTTGCGGCACATGAAGAAGCAACTTCTCGAAACTCGCCTGGATGTTCTGTCCCATGCGCGAGATCGGGCTCTTGTCGCCGTTGAACTTCACACAGTTGTCGATCATGAGATTAAAGTCAGCGTGGACGTCCTCGGGCGTGGCGTACCCGTTCACCGTCAACTTGTGTTCAATCGTCGAGATATCCATCGGGTGGGTCACCACGTTGTAGTAGAACGGGATCTGGAGCGCCACCGTGTCGACCGGCGCCACAAACGGCGAGCTGTCTTTCAACCGTTTGATGGACTTGAGCAGTTTCAACAAGTACTGTTTCTGGTGATTAGGCATCGCATTGTCGACGTTCTCTTCAATCTTGATATCAGGCTTTGGCGCCGGCGTCATCTTCGAGGTGTCAATGCCGTTGCCGACTCCATTAGCGGCTCCATTTGTGTCTGCGGTCTCCAGCTTGACCTCAGCAACCTCGACGGTGCTAGACGCTTGGTCCGGCGGCTGCACCAGGGCGTCTAACTCGGCGGCTAGCTTTGGTTCAGCGGATTCAATGGCAGCAGGAGCCACTGCCGGATTCTCGGAAGGGATCACTACGGTACCTGAGTCCTCAGAAGCCATATCTACCTAGTAAGTGTGATAAAGCCAGGGTGAGCAGGCGCGTCTGAGTGAAAAATAAAAAAAAATCAGATGAAAAATCGTAGTGAATTCGGGAAAAACAAACAAATAAATAACCGTGGCGGGGGTGGCAAGGCCTGCCGCCGGGTAACCGTGGGTTATGCTGCGGGCCGGAATCAAGGTTTTGTGGATGTTTATTTACCAGCCACATTATGGGCTGGCGGGCGACCCGGGGAACCGGGGGTTATCCGGGTGACATGCACCGGTGGCAAGGAGTGGTAGTGAGTGGCCCAAGAACCGACCATCAACTCCGAGGGTTCTTCGAGGGGACAGCTGACGAAAAACAAAAATAAACTGCGGCGGGCTCGTAACGGGCAGCATTGAAGATCACGTGGTACAGACCTCTAGCAGTCAAGAGCAAGAGACCGTAAGACAATCAACCCATACCTTGATTCAACAGTACAATCCACCCCCTCAACATGGACAGTTCAATTGCTGGGTCCATTGGTGCCCTGATTGCAACTGCCACTCTCTTATATCCTCTTGACTACTACAAGACCGTGGCCCAACTTTCACATGGCCCAGTGATCATGCCGTCACAGCCAAAGTATCTTTTCTCAGGATTGCTTCTGATGAATGCCTCGATGATTCCCAAGGCGTTGACGAGGTTCTATGTATTCCAGTACTGTAATCGGATGTTTGGGGCCTCGGACAGCAAGGCGAACCCCGGTTTAATTTTCTCCTCGATGTTCGCTGGTATTGCTGAGTCCTTGGTGATTGTGCCGTTTGAGAACGTCAAGATCCATATGATCGAGCTGAGTTTATATTTGTCGCCTGGAGTAAAACCGAACCCGTTTTCGATGCCTCGCACTACTGCAGAGACCTTGGCTGCTGCCTCACTCAATGCCAAGCAGACCCATAGTCATAGCAATAAGGTGTTTGATACCGGCAAGCCAGTGAAACCACAGCTGCACAATCTCAAGTATGTGTCGGGCAACGTGTGGGATGCTACCAGGAACGTATATAAGATGGACGGGGTGTATGGGTTTTTCAAGGGCACCAACATGACGCTTGTGCGGCAGTGCACTACTTCCATAGGGTTCTTTGGAGCGTACAATTCAGTAAAGCAATTGATCAATCCGAAGAAGAGCGAGCAATTGAACACAGTGACGGCGATTGCTCTGACGGCTGCTGCTGCGTTGGCAGTCGTGGCAGTGAACCAGCCGATCGATGTGATCAAGACTCGGTTCCAGAGCTCGTTGTATAAGGGGCATCATTATAGAAGCTCGTTGGACTGTGCGTTCAAGATGTATGTCACTGAGGGTGGGTTGAAGACACTTTATGCAGGGTGGTTGCCAAGATTGATGAGGGTGAGCATGAACGGGTCGTTGATGATGATATTCTATGGGTATTTGGAGGGTTTATTCTGAGTAGGATGGGTAATGGGGTGGGGTACAGTTGTGTCTACAAGTGTGTTCTGCTGTGTTCTGTGAGTGTTCTACAATTGTGATCTACAATTGTGTGCTTCGACTATGTTCAATAACTACTTCTTTATAATTGGTGTATGAAGTTCATCTTTATAAAGACACCCAAAGTTGCTTTCTAGAAGTATCTCTCTGCTATTTCCTTCCCAGACACTCTCCTCAGTCTTCACACTCTTACCAGTTGCTTGTACAATTCTCTCGGTAGCCGCTATCAATTGACTTTCTGCAATTCACATAGTGGAACCTCCCAATTCTCATTTGCAATTGGCATTCTCTTTCAGAAGTCTCTCTTACAAGTGAGTGTCTCACTGAAGGGTATCCCTCACATGAGAGACTCATTGACAGCCATCCTTACGAATAGAACCTTCTCGTTTACTACAAACAACCATTCTTACAGATTACGATTAATACACATGTACATATGAGATGATATGCCAGTGCTTGCAATTGTGAGAAGTAGTCCTCGGTGGTTTACACCTGAGAAACTCCATGAAATGTCACTTTGTAAATTAAGGCACTAACAAAATTTAAATTGCTTGATTAATGATACAGTTGAATACTATGTTCAAATTCCACAATCCAATAGTCTCTATTTTTTGATTTCGAACCTAAACCAATTGACGCACACAGTATATTCAGATATGGCCCAACACCTCCACAATTCAATCCAGAGGGTCCCTCCCACTCAGGCACTCAGACACTCCCCCAACAACACATCCACGTCCAATTAAAACACCCTCACTATCATTACCAACCCACCCCAACCCACAGTAACCCAATCCACCTCCCCCTTTCAACTCTGCATCGCTCCACATCGTCCCCTTTCGCCAAGACCCACCCGCCTGGACCCCTGCCCTGCACGTGCACATTTTTTTTTCAGTCATCGCTGCCCGAGAAATTTTTATAGTTCTGCACCAACTACATATATACTACACGATTGTACCATGTTGAACGTCTTGATTGTCGGCGCTGGAGGCAGAGAGCACGCCATTTTGAATGCGTTGCTTCTCTCTCCGACGGTCAGCAAGATCTATATCACCAAAGGAAGTGTCGGGTCCCAGACTTTGGAGCCTGGACGTATTGAGGTGACTCAGATCGACATTGGCAGTTCTCAAGCAGAGTTTGGTGCATTGTTGCAGTTCTCGATCGAGCACAAGGTCGATTTGGTGATCCCAGGTCCAGAGGTTCCTCTTGTGGAAGGAATCACTGACTATTTCTATACTCACAACAGCTCGGGCCGTGCCATTGCTGTGTTTGGACCTAGTGCTAAAGCAGCTCGTATGGAAGGTAGTAAAGCTTTCAGTAAGAACTTCATGGCACAACACGAGATTCCTACTGCTGCGTTCGGCAACTTCACTGACTACGACAAGGCCAAGAAGTTCATTGACGACGCCACTTTTGATGTGGTGATCAAGGCTTCCGGTGTGGCTGCAGGTAAAGGTGTGTTGATTCCAACCACAAAAGAAGAAGCTCATCAAGCTCTTGATCAGGTGATGATCACCAAGGAGTTTGGCAGTGCTGGTGACGAGGTTGTCATTGAAGAGTTCTTGGATGGTGACGAGATCTCCATCTTGACTATCAGTGATGGGTATTCTTACATCAACTTCCCAGCTTCTCAGGACCACAAGAAGGTCGGTAATGGAGACACTGGGTTGAACACTGGAGGTATGGGGTCGTATGCTCCAGCTCCAGTGGCCACGCCTCAACTTATCAAGCAAATTGACGAGGTGGTGATCAAACCAAGTATCGATGGAATGAGAAAAGACGGGTTCCCGTTTGTCGGGGTGTTGTTCACAGGAATCATCATCACCAAGTCGGGACCTAAAGTCTTGGAATACAATGTGCGGTTCGGGGACCCAGAGACACAGTCTGTGTTGCCATTGATTGACTACAGCACCACTGATTTGGCTCAGGTGTTCCTTGCTGCTGCCGAGCACCGTTTGGATTCGGTTCCTTTTGAAATCGACGGGTCTAAATCTGCCACTACTGTGATCTTGGCTGCCAATGGGTACCCTGGATCGTACGAGAAAGGTGACAAGATCACTGTTGACACCGAGTCGCTTGCTGCATTGAACAAACAGGTGTCTGTGATTCACTCTGGTACTACTCTCAATGACAAGAAAGAGCTTGTCACCAACGGAGGCAGAGTTCTTGGTGTCACTGCTGTGGCTCTGACTTTGAAACAGTCTGTCGCTGATGCTTATGCTGCATTGAAACACGTTGTCTTCAAAGGCAAGTACCACCGTGACGATATTGCTTACCGTGCTTTCAAGACCGACAACAAGAAACAAGCTATCACTTACTCCGAGGCCGGTGTGTCTGTTGAGAACGGGAACTTGTTGGTCAGCAACATCAAAGCTTTGGTCAAGTCTACTAAGAGATCTGGTGCCGATGCTGATATCGGAGGGTTTGGAGGATTGTTCGATTTGGCTGGAGCTGGCTACACTGATGCTGACAACACCTTGTTGGTTGCTGCCACTGACGGTGTTGGTACCAAGTTGCGGATTGCTCAGGAGTCCAATATCCACACCACCGTCGGTATTGATCTTGTGGCCATGAACGTCAACGATTTGGTTGTCCAAGGAGCTGAGCCATTGTTCTTCCTCGACTATTTTGCAACTGGTAAGTTGGATCTCCAGGTAGCTCGTGACTTTGTTTCTGGTGTTGCCGAGGGTTGTTTGATGGCTAACTGTGCTCTTGTTGGAGGTGAGACTTCCGAAATGCCAGGTATGTACAGTGGTAACCATTACGACACCAACGGAACCTCTGTCGGTGCAGTCTTGAAGAACCAGATGCTTCCAGTTGTCGACAAGATGTCTGCTGGAGACGTTGTTCTTGGATTGGCTTCCAACGGATTGCATTCCAACGGGTTCTCTCTTATTAGAAGAATCATTGAGGTTGTTGGTTTGGACTTGAAGCAGCAAGCTCCTTGGGAAACCAAGAAAGTCACTGTTGCTGAATCGTGTTTGATTCCTACTCGTATTTACGTCAAGCCAATCTTGAAGGCTTTGAAACAGACGTCTTCGGTGTTGGGATTGGCACATATCACCGGTGGAGGATTGGTTGAGAACGTGCCTCGGTGTTTGCCAGACCACTTGGCTGCCAAGATTGATTACGAGTCGTGGGCCATTCCAGAAGTGTTCAAATGGTTTGGAAAGAACGGTAATGTTCCTACTGATGACTTCTTCAAGACTTTCAACGCCGGTATTGGAATGTGTGTGATTGTTGAGCAGGCTAAATGGAAGGACGTTGCTGCAGTGTTTGAGAAGGAAGGCGAGACTGTGTTCAAGATTGGAGAGTTGGTCGAGAGAGGTGACAACGAGGGCTGTTTCATCAGTGGATTGACTGGTGAGATCTATTAGAGCAGTGATGTAAAATGGTTGAAGTGTGCCACACTCGAGCATACCTGCTTGAGTGATCTTTTGTGGTATGCCAACCGATTAGAGTGATTCATAGTGGATGGTTTATTTTGATGTAACTAAATTTAAATTGACGTTTTAGAGAAGCGAGTAGGGGGAAATATTGCTGGCCATGGTGAAGGTGAATGTGAGTTGGACTTAGTGCTTCTGTGGTTTATACAGGGTCTGATGTTGGGTATGCCACATTATTAATCATGAGAAGTTGGTATCTGCCAGCATAGATTAGTTGAAATGTGGAACACTAACCAATTCAGTGGTGTTTTGTTGATGGATGGAAGTCGAGGGAATCAATCAATACAGAGTCAGTGAACCAGGTTACGTACCACTCCAAGATATACTTGACTATTGACAAAATTCATGATCCACAATTAAGAGCCAATCTTTAAACACCTTTCTCACACAAACTTAAAAAAATTACAAAGTAAGAGAAAAACTCACAAAACCAATCCACCATCTAGAATCAAAGTTCTCTCTTCAAAAATTCACACTCTAAAATCCATGCACTCGCACTTCTTCAAAGACCAAACCAACCAACTAATCACTCGCCAGAGAAAATCAGAAAAATATTAAAACCACTAAAACTCGTCGCCAAAACAACTACAACCAAAATAACCACTTCCAACAGACTCTGATTCACCTCAAACTGACAATGTCGGTTGTCTCATTATAGTCCATGGAACTGCTACATACATGTACTATGCATGGCGGTCTCTACCAGTAAAATGTAACATATGCATCACATTGGACATACAAAATCATAAACGCAAAACAGATGGTGGAATAGACAATAATAAACCCAATTCACAATTTCAGGTTCGGATTGAACACTGCACGGCCAGAGATCTTTCCATCGGCCAAATCCTGAATGGAATCTTTCAAGTTCTTAAATGGCAAAGACGTTATTTCAGGAGTAACGATACCCTTAGAAACCAACTCAAGACATTCTTCCAATTCCTTGACGGTACCGTAGAAGTTACCCAACAACGTGATCTCCTTCTCACACATCTTGGCCAAGTTGATACTCAATCTCCCTTTACCCAATCCAACAGCAGCAATGGTGCCTCTGAATTTGGTGTAGTTGATTCCAAGATTATAAGTAGAGTCGTAACCACACAAGTCGATGGTTACATCAAACGAAGCAACAGGATGTTTCAGAGCTCGCAAATCAGTAAGGAACTCGTCTGCTCCCAACTTCAAAGCTTTTTCTTTCAAATCCAGTTTCACATCGACCACTGTCAATCGACAATTGTAAGCCTTAGCAATTTGGATAGCGTTCATACCAAGTCCTCCAGCTCCAATAAGCAATACGTTGCTGGCAGGAGTAAGATGGCATCGTTTGATAGCATGGTACGGAGTGATCAATGCGTCAGCAGAAACTGCAGCAAGCTGATAACTGACGTTATCAGGAATCTTGACCAATGATCCAAGATTGCTTACTGCCAAATACTGTTGCCAGCCTCCGTCAGCCCCTAATCCAAACCCGAAAAAGTTGTTGCCGGTACAAATATTGCAATGGCCTCCAGTGCACTGTTCGCACTTACCACAACTGTTGACGGTGTGTAAAGCGTACCTTTCGTCAAGTTTGAAACTACTGACTCCGCTGCCAACAGCCACAATCTTACCTGCTACTTCGTGACCTCCAATGAACCCATCGTGTGGAAGTCTAAGATGCCCTTGAAGAAGATGCACGTCGGAATGACACAACCCTGCCCCGAGGATTTGAAGAACCACTTCGCCAGGCTTGGGTTTAGGAATAGCTTTGCTTTCCTGGTTGACCGTGCGCTTTCGCAAATCGAATCTGTAAGCCAGTTGCATAATCTATGGAGGAATTTGCTCAATAAAATAAGTCAGTAATAAAACCAGTTGATAATCCAAGGGAGGTTTGTCCAACAGATCAAATCAATACTCGAATAACTGAAACTTGTGAAGAGCCACAACGATTTCACAACTCTCGATACCTTATCAATCTCTAGACAAAGCTAAGTTTTTATAAAATTATCCTGTAATGCTATCAAGGCTCTAACAATCCACCCTGTTAGGCAAATAACTTCGTGTGTCTGAAACTAAGATGTATGTCTCTAATCCGGCGAAATCACACCTGCTAATGGTAATCAGATAACAGTATACAGCCCCTTGTTTATAATTTTGAGCAGTTCGAGTAAAAAACAGCACCAATAAAACTAATGTGTTGTCCACCGCTTGTCAATACCTAATGATACCCCCAAGAAATACTGCTGATCTGTTGATTCCAATTGAAACACCAAGCCTTACTAATCTGTGCGTATCAATTGTACTGCCCCAACAAAACTCTCAAAACCAGCGACTTTCAAACAAGCTTGCAAAAATAACTTCAACTGGCCTCCCTGACGGTCCCTGAGCCTCTATTTATATTTCCAGAAACTGTTCAGTTGCGAAGATGTGCCGATCTAAATGTGGGGTTTGGTGGTCGTGCCAGTTACCTCGGCCCAGATGTCACATGGGAGCCCCCGACAATGTACCGTTGCCGCGGGTCTATCCTGCACCGCTCACATGATCCGCTGCACAGTCCTGCATTATGCTGCATACCGCTCATCGCAGTGTATTTGTCCCCTAAAAACGCTAGCATATATATTTGGCATATGTTCAGCAAATAGCCGTCATCCAGCACGGTTTCCCAGTCTCGACAACGGCCTCTCCATCCCTGCGGCCGCGCCCTATATATCGATTGCCACGCCCCAGCCCCGCTCTGTTCCGCTACCTCTTCTGGCTGTTTCGACTGGAGACTGCCCCTTCTTAAATGACACACCGGCACAACAAATGAGTGTCGAACCTTCAGCGTCATCCCCCGGGTCCGGGACGAGCCAGGGGAAACCCCAGCTCTCGGACAAGGACGCCGACACCTTGAAACGGCTCATCTACAACTACTTCGCCAAGGCAACCAGCTTGTTGATGAACGCACGCCAGAGCCCCACGGGGAGCACTCCCGCGGGCCAGAGGATCAACAACTGGTTCAACCTCTCGACCGACGCCACCAACGTGCCCAAGGAGCAGCTCCGGCCCTGGAAGGCGATTGGCCCCGACGCGGTGCCGCCCTTGGTGGTCGAGACGTACCTCGATCTCCGCCAAATCCACCCCAAGCAGAAACTCTATTTGAGCGACCGTGACGGCAACCCGTGGTTTGTCACCAGGGGCAAGAAACGCACCGAGGTGGTGTTGGAGCGGTGGATGTTCGAGCTCAGCAACGCCTACGCGGACTCCAAGGACCCCTACGAGCTCACCGCGGTGTACAAGAAATGCATTGTGTTCTTCCGCGACTTGTACACGTTCATCAACTTGTTGCCCGTGTCGCAGCTCCGGGCCAGCTTAGAGGCCCAGGACGACAAGGACACCGGCCCCGTGTACCAGAATTTGCACATAGGTGTGCGGATTCTCAGTGGCAACGAGCCTATTTCGTCCAAAGGCCGTGTAGGACTCAGCAAAGAATTGATCTCGACATATACTAACCAAAGCAATGAGACAGAGATGCGGCCGCACTTGAGTAACCAGGAATTCACGTTGATAGCTACGCCTTTTGGTGCACTACGTGCTACGGTCCAGTACAGAAAAGATGCCAGCTTCTTCCTCAACCGCAAGGTCGGCCCAGAAGCTACCGACTCCCCTGAAACCGGCCAGTCCAAAAGATTGTCGCTTACAAGCATCAACTCGTATCTGCCTCCCGTGGGCCAGAAACCCCTGCCCAAAGCAGAGTTTGATTACTCATCACAGAAACCGTCGCCTCGCATTGAACACGAGTACCTCTCTCTGAAGCCATCGCCTCGAGACACCGTGTTCCTGGACGACAAAAAGGGAGTCACGGCGATCCCCATCAACCCCAACGTTTCTCTCGCAGCATTGTTGCGCGATGCAAAACACAGCCAGCATAACATCGGGTCCTACGGGGCCTCGATTCCAAAATCGTTCACATCCTCCTACGCAGGGTCCTATGTTCCAACAAACTCATCTCCGCATCCTATAGCCAGCTCTCCAGAGAGTGCGCCACAGTATGAGATGTCGGTTGGCTCGCAGCCTAAATACTCGTCCTCGTTCAGTTCGCGGTTGGGTCAACGGAAAAGTCTTGTTCTTGCCAACACTCCTCAGCAGTTCTCGATGTCACGTAATCCTAGCATAGAGAGCAGAAGACACAGCGATTTGGAGCCTCCGAGCCAGTTCTATGTTGATGAGGATATCAATGATTTCATTCGTTTGTTGGATAACAAGAAAGACTTGAAGGTGGGCATGTCTCACAACAATGTCAGCGAGTCCTTGTATAAGTTCAAGTCGATGAGAAACAACCACGCGTTGCTAAGCGACAGTGTTAGTGACTCGGCGTTGGTTGGGTCTGCAAGTCCTCCTCCAGGATTGGGGATTTCTCCAAGAGGAAAGTCAAGAGTCGGGGGCCACAAGTTCTCGTTCTCGTCGACTTCTCCTCACGGAAACAGTCACCATATTCCTTTGGTGCCTTCTAGATTATCTGGGACTTATTTACCAGGTCCAGGAGAATTTGAGGCTCCGAAGATTCCATCAGGAAGCGATGGAAGTAACTATTCTGGTACAGGTATTTACAGAAGAGGTTCAAGCAGTTCGTCAAGATTCTCACCTCAACCTACTGCCGAGGACCATCTCATTGTTCCTCCTTCGTCCAACTTACAGGCTCTCAACACATTCAACTACGATATTGGTTCTGCTCCTTTGCCAATAGCCACCAACCGTCTCATCCCAAGCAACGTGCCATCGACAAGCGCATTCTCGTTCAACCCGAACCCTAACAACAACCCAGGGTCGCTCACGGTTGCCAGCTCCGACACCACCAATAGAAATTGGCAGATTTCTAATAGATATAAACCCAACCGTCGGGCAACCAACCACTCGAGCAGCATCGCATTGCCTCTGCTCCAGAACTTTGCCCCTAAACCTTCAATGGCCATCACCACCACCACCAACGCATATGCTAACATGAACAACTTTGCCTCCGAAACCAACCCGGACCAGCAGGACCTGCAGTCGCAGGTGTTGGAGGACTATGACGGCACCATCGATGACGATTTGGTGTTCCCAGTCCATGACTTCGACAGAGGAAGTTAGCACATGCACCAAGCCATGGGCTTTGCCATGCGCCCTGCCATGCATATTTGGACCTGCATTGCTCTTCAAATAGGGCATCAAAAGCAAACGCTTTTTTTCTCTTTATTACTTATCATAAAAAACACGATCAGTTTAACTGTGTAGACGAGAGGAAAGTTTAGAAGTGGCAGCTTTTGTGAAGAGGTTCGACACGGTATGGAATTTGCTCTAGATTCTGAGAGACGTGGTTTAACTGGTGTTTGTTCATTGAGGTAGATATTTAGATCTTTTGATTTTCCGAGTTGTAAATACAATTGTACGTGTTTTATGAGCTTTGCTGTTGTTTATGGGAGATTCACATTACTCAGTAGTAGAGAAGTTCGAAGTATGATTACAGTTAGGGAATACTTGAAAGCCTATGTAAACTAAGAGGAAGCTAGTGACGTTCCCAATTTAGTATGTGTAAAATGAGCCTTACAATAGTGAAATCAAAGCAAAACAACGCTCTATAGGTTTCAAGTAAAACCCATAAAATTAAACACTAGAATCTGGAACTCTCTTCTCTGCAAATATGGGGTCAAGACTTGCAAGTATCACGTGATACATTTACTAGTGTCACCCTACTCTTGCATCTGAGAGTGTCCTTGGCCCAAAACAAAAATATACACTTCTCCAGATTACAGTCTTTGTATATTCTCTGCAATAAACGGGATTTCGCGTTAAGCCTGCTATCTAAAATTATTTAGCAGCAAAGAAAATTTGTATCAGAAGCAAACCCCACAATAAATTTCTAAGAACAATGCCTAAAGGATCAAAAAAATCCGTAACGTGGCAGGATTCAACTAAAGAAGATGGTCAAGTCGATGGAGTTGGAAGTAAGGGGTCCAAGCACGGAGCAGGTTCTGCAGCTGGCATTCCAACCAGCATCGCCAATATTCCGTTCCAATATATTGGAGTGTTGTATTATATGATGTTCCAAGAGTATGATCAATTGGTGAGGTTTGACAGCATCAATCTGGTTCTTGCCAAAGCTTTTCTTTTGACGTATTTGGCGCAATTAGCATGGGTTTATGCTGTTGGAGGGAAATCTTCAGCAGTTCCAACCTCGACATCAGCAGGCAAATCCAAAGGCAAGTCCAGATCCAAAGGATCTGAAGTGAATGTGTCCTTGATCATAGTTGGGTCGTTCATTGCTTTCGTCTCTGCTGTTCCAATTTACGGGTTCCTTGTGTTGTTGGGTGCGCCGGTGCTTGTATTCCAGCTCCTGACTTTTCTTTTGGCACTTCACTTGTCGGTGTTGGTGGTGTTTCCACTTGTGGTCACTTACAAGTTCAACGCAGACTCTTGGAAATCGTTGGCACTCAATGTGTCCAGTGTACGGTTTCTCCAAGCTAATCCGGTTTTTCTCACTGCTTTGATCACTAGTTTAGGATGTTGGTTGGGCGTGGTCACTATCCCATTAGACTGGGACAGAGATTGGCAATTGTACCCTATAAGTTTGGTTGTGGGCAGTTACGTAGGCGGGTTGGTAGGTGGTTTGGTGAGTTATGTGGTACTGTTTATCGCTTAGAGGGCCCCAAGAATTCATAACAATGATTAATGGGAGGAGCTTGGGTCTTTGTTTATCTCAGGATGTGAATAGTCGGTTATGTCATTTGATGGACACATGCATAGCACTTCCTAGTTAAAGTCAAGATTTGGTTGATTAAAGCTTGGCTAACGGTTGATGTTTAGTATGCAAACTGCACCTACTGCTCCCCAGTAGTTATCATTTGAGTGTCCGGCAGTTTGATTGTTTCTGGTTTTTCAACGTTGGTTCAAGTGTTTGTTTCCATTCAGGTGCGGTATCATTCACAAACACTTGCATCACATTACAGAAGTGATGTTAGGGACCTCCTTTCATCTGACATTGTCATCACCCGTTACGCACTTGTTAACTCTCTACCTACACCACGCTCAACCTAATAGCTTTGAAACGTTGTTGATGCACGGAGAATTTTACATTCTTTACAGGATTACTTTTTTGGTTCGATCATGGTGCTCGTTGACTGTGATTTCGTCATCTGCTGTCCAGCATTTGCAAAGCTCTCACTACATGTAATTATTACACATATCCAATACATTTCCCTGAATAAATAAACAAAAAAAGACAACCTTACTTTCCCAAAACCTAGCCGAGTAAGCTCAGGTGGTCCATACTTTCCCTTCAGCAACCATCAACTGGTTCTTGTCAGCCATATGTTCCAATGCAACCTCGAACTCCTTCTCGCTGTACTCTTCTTCTGTTGGCAACTGCTCATTGAGTTTTTGGAACAACAAAGGCATTGCGCAGGATCCATCGTCAAACAAGTCTGATTGCATCAATTGGGCAACCATCTTCGTAAACTGACTCATTCTGGAAGCCGAAAGTTTACCTTCGCTTTCGCTTGACTGCTGTTGATGTTCTCGCAAAGGCTGGGTGTGCAGCGACTCGACAATCTCCCAATCCTCTGGACCAGAGTTTGCAGCGGCATCTTCTGGAGCTTCAGCTTCTTCAGCAACTTCTGCGTCTTCCAACTCTTCATCTTCATCTTCGTCCTCATCATCTTCGTAAACCATCTCGTCTTCGTCGTCGCTCTGTGTCTGACTTCTGACCTTTCTCTTCTTGGTCAGTTTGGCCTTGACAACTTCCTTGAACAACGCATATCTCAACAATTCTTCTGCGACCTTAGCGTCTTTCACTTGCACTCTTTGAGACAATCTCACCTTGGCATGGGCAGTTGCCAACCGAATTAAGGTCTCAAGAGTTCTTGCAGTGATAGGTGCGGTCTTGCGCTCGTTGTTGCTGAGCACATCGTTTCTGAGTGAAGCATAACAACCCACAATGTAGTTGGATGCCTCCTGAGTAAGCACCGGCTTGACACGCTGTTTGGCGTACTGTACGTATTTACGGATAAATGGGATCGAGAGGATTTGCACTTTGGCTTTCTTGTTTCCTCTGGTCTGCTCTGCATGTGCAGCAGCACCAGCGTGTAACAACAGATTGAACTTCTCGAACACCACTGCGTTCTGCGACTCATCGTCTTGTTTGGATGCGTCTGGGTCCTCGCCAGTGCTCAATGATAAGTTCTGGAACTGTCTAATTGGTTCACCTTCAGCGTACCCCTTTGGCAAGTATCTGTGGATTGAGAGCACATGCTCAGAAATCAATCTGTCTCTTTGGTCCGAGACGTCGTCCGTCACCACGAAAAGTAAATCAAAACGAGAAAGAAGCGAATCTGGCAAAGCAATGTTTTGGTGTGGGTCTTTGTGCACGTCGTACTGGCCAAACACAGGGTTGGCGGCAGCAATAACCGAACATCTGGCGTTCAAGGACGTATGGATTCCAGCTTTGGCAATGGTCACCGTCTGTTGTTCCATGACTTCATGGATAGCCACTCTGTCAACGTCGGACATTTTGTCAAACTCATCGATACACACAATTCCCTTGTCGGCCAACACCATGGCACCAGCCTCAAGCTTCCGCTCTCCGGTTTCTCTGTCAGTCGACACCGCAGCAGTAAGACCGACACCAGAAGAACCACGACCAGTGGTGGCAATGGCCAACGATGCAGTGTTCAACACAAACCGAAGTATCTGGGACTTGGCGGTCGACGGATCACCCACCATGAGAATATTGATGTCACCTCTCAAATGGGTACCATTGGCCAAATTCTTCTCGATACCTCCCAACAACAATAACAACACCGCTTTCTTAATGTAGGCGTGCCCGTAAATACTTGGGGCCAAGGACTGCGACATGATCTCAAACACATTGCGCATGCGCGACACTTTGTTGAAGTTCCGGATATCGACGTCGGTGATGTTCTCGATGGCTGCTATGCTGCTGGACATCATATGAAGCGGGTACACTGCACAAGCAACTAACACTGTGCGGAAAGTGTTGGCACTGTTTCCTCCGCCTCCCAAACTTCTGTAAACACCTACAATCTGCACTCTGTCACCTGGCTTCACCGAATCAACCAAATCGTCGTCGAAGATCACCTCGACAGACCGAGGCAATTGACCAGGATCAGACTTCTCTGGCATCTCCTGGATCGAGATAGTCTGGTGGTCCTTGTAAGTCGAGTATCCGTACTCAGTGGTCAACTTGTGGCCGTCTGGATCCTCGGTAGGATAAATTGCAGCACTTGAAACTGGGTTGAACGACGATGTCTGATCACTGTACTCCCGGAAGAAAAACTTACCATTGTAGTCACAGTAATGAACAGATCGCACAATCTTTGGACGCACAAGAGACGTTCGAGTGACAATTCCTTCCACTGACACAAGCTTGAACAAGTAGCTTGCATTGATGGTCTTAGGACTGAGCTGGTGGTCACCAAAGGCTCCTTTGAATCCAAGCGAATATGCTTCTCTGTCATCATACTCTACGTTTGGCATTGTGTTCTGGTCGTACACAACAAGAACAATCTCTTTAAGAGCTCTCTCGGCAGCAGGAAGATACTCGGCCGGACTGTCTAACAACCCTTGCCAGAACAGTTTGTTCCAGTTACGAATTTCATCCAACGACACCGTCAACCGACGAGAGTTCTGTTGCAACATCACTCTCACAGCTTCTTTATGATCGGTGCCTCCATGATCTTCTTCGAGAAATTCTTTGAACTCTCTGACTCTCTCACCGAACAACGCATCATTGCTCTCGAAATTCTCTACTCCTTCCATATTTTAATGACACCGTTGGATTTCGATTGAGGAAGAAAATTAATTGTGAAAAAATCGTACTACGCGTCGCGTTTCGGTTGGGAGCACCGAACAGCGTGGCACGTGCAAGACAGTCTTCCCAAGAGGTGCTAAAGAAGGACGACCAGCATGACAAGTCTTAGGATAACGTAGGTTGGGAGACATTGTGGAAAAATATATGCAGCCCTTAGATATTCTATAATTGGATCTAAAATGCCAGGACATTCAAAGTGGGATGTCTTGAATTTGAAATTGGGATATTGGTTCGGATTGGTTCTATTAATAATAAGAGTCAAGTAGATGTAAGGATGTAAGGATGTAAGGATGTGAGGATGTGTTAATGCATGGATGTAAGGATGCATGGATGTATTTGGTGAAAGGGTGTGGCTGAACAGTATCAGTCAGTAACAAATTATGGCATTACAAGACCTGGAATATAAGCGGATAATTAACAACAACCAACATACAGGGTTTGCCAAGTATTAAGGAAGATCTACTGGAAAGGACAGTAATCAGAGTCAACTAGTAATCAACAAAGGATGCTAAAAGTTGGCGACATTAACTACCAGGGATTTTATGTGTTATCCGAACACTGGACCCGCCTTCTGGAAGCAAGCACCATGGACTATTTTATGCCCGGCCGTATTGTACCATTTGAGATGTATCCCTTATTCAAAAGAGTCCAGAACTGGTTGTTCCAGAGGAGTGACACAGTTTGGCAGCTGCTTGAAGGTGGGTGCAAGTTGTGATGACTCCATGAGTCTCCCAATTAAGTAATTCGCCCACTGCAATGGAAATCAGGTCTGATATTCTGTGTGTTCCAGGCATGCTTATTTTTGTCTGTGAGAGTTGGCAGCTTGATGTCAAGAATAGGGGACGAAAATTGGTCTCAGGGAATGATCTGCGCTGCACAATATGCGCCTGACTGCAGCTGGCTCAGTCTGCCACAATCATCTGGGTCGTGTTTTCTGGGGATCGGATAATGGGTCATAGCTAATTAGTGAACTCTAGGCAAGAGCATTGATCATAAAATATCGAAAAAAATACGATTCGGTCGCACTAGGGCTATTTGGAGGCAGTGGCCATCATTAGAAATCAAAAGCAGAGGTTGTTACTGAAGAGAAGGACCAGGGCGGCACCATCAGGGGGAATTCTAGACAGCAGGACTGGGTATCAAAAGTATGCAGAGTACCCGGAATCAATGTTAGACAGCATCAATTTACGCTGCGAGACAGCATTCCCAGACAGCTGTTTAAGACAATAGTAGCCAGCATTGCTAGACAAAAATAGCATGCTGAAGCTTGGCGTCAGCAGACAAGACTGGTTTACGAAAGGGCTAGGCAATATCATTGGACAGGGCCACATCACAATCAAAGGAGGCCCCTCAGGCAAGAACCCAGAATACCTTATCGAGCCAGAATCGATAAACGACAACCCGCAATACCAATAATGGGCAACAATAGACAGCATCGCCAGGGACGGTAGTTCTGGTACCAAGACAAGATCCCAGAGAAGATTACTTAACATAGGTCAAAGGGTATGTTGGTATGTTCGTAGACAACCATTAGACACACTCAGCTACAGCTTCACTGAAAATTTATGCTACAAGATTGTAAGGCCTAGCATTTTCAGGTGACATTACCGAGACCCATTGACCAATAACCACATTGAACAACAATTTATCTAACACAGTTTGCCAACATAACTACTCAACAACAAACACCAGCATCACAATCTAGCATTGCAACCTGGCATCTCCAAGTAACGTCTCAATCTACTACCACTCCCCAAACGCAAGACAACACTCTATCTACCACACCACAGAGTCAACCACATGTTCTCCCATTATCTACCACAATCAAGTACCACCGAACAACGTCATCCAAACCCGCCCCAGCTTTTACAATCATCGTGTTGCATCCTCCACCACCAGAAAAATAGAATTTCCTCACGTTTTCAGCTACCCCCTTTCACTCAACCATCCACACCGTGCAGATATCCACAATGCCCACTGCCGCGGTTAAGTTTAAAGACGCATATGCTGGCGTCTTGGTACCGCAACATGCATAGGTCGCACCAGGTCGAGTTCCGCTCTGGGATATGGCGGATGCTTCAGTCTAGGGGCATCAGTTTTAAGCTGGGTTGCATCCTTGCTTCTGCATCAGGCCCGATTTCGACTTCTGCAAATAAACTAGTTAAATATTGTGGGTTTCCCCGTGGTTTCTGTCTTCGATTTCACTACCTTCTCCAATGTCTTCTTCCTCTTCCGCTGTCACCGCCACAACCTGGACTTACGTCATCAGCGACACGACTGAATCGATCTTCACCACCTTCACCACAACTACAACCGGGGCGGCGTTACTTACGACCGTTGTGGATTCTAACACATTCACTTACAGTGTTGACCCTCCACAAAACGAGGTTCACACCAGAGGAGAGAGTTCCGACGACGACGACGTCGCAGAGACCACCACCTCCTACCCTGCGTCCATCCGTTCCGCCTATAATGCCACCTTGCTGGTGATCAACTCGGCTTTGCGTTCGCTCAATGGTATTTCTTACAGTACTGCTGCCAACGGGTCGGTCTACTCGCACGTCAGTTCCGTGACTATCAGCCTGCCTTACTCATACACCGGCGCTGACTCCTCCTCCTCCGGTTCTGCCTCTGCTTCTGGCTCCGGCTCCGGCTCCAGCTCAAGCGGTGGTGCTGGTCAGATCAGTGCTGCTGCTGCGCTTGGCGGTTTGCTTGGTGCGCTCTACTTGCTTTAAGCATCTTGCGAGATTCCCCTGGTCCCAGTCCCAAGTTCTCTCTTCGACTTCTTCACTTTCTATTCTAGGCGAGACTGCTGTTCTCTAAAAGCTTTTTGGGCCCTGCCTTCAACTGCATTAATAAATTGATTCACCAACCAAGTAGCACAGTTTGTAGACAAACGACACGCGATTGTGGGAGTGTTTTTGTTCACGCCTTTGACTTTTGAATTATTTGGCGTATCTGGCTTCCAGTTCACAGATTCATGGGTTTGGCTGGCTTGTTCATATTGAAGGATGAGTTTCAGGTGATCTTAAATGTCGTGTTTAATGTCATCACCAGTATCATCAAAATCTCTAGTTTTTTCATTGATTTTCAGTGAATGAGTTGTCAGAATCAATGTAGATCTATAGGGTGGTCCAATCACCTGAGAATTACGTCAAATCTACTATCTCTGATTTTCAAAGGAGTAACTCAAGAATACGACAACTTGATATCAAGATGACATGCCGAGATGAGATATCAAGACTGAGTAAGATACTCTGGGTGTAGTTCCTACAGTATTCACCAGAACCTAATCAACCAGCGTGTCATCATCATAGTTTTGATCAACCTCCATATACTTGGCTCATCCCTTCTTGGTATCGCCGTGGCTTGTGGAGATCTGTCATTTTTAGGTTTAATTTTCATTGACACAGTTCGTGGGGAGTGTATTCCACAAGTAGGCTTGGTCCGGATTATGCAGCATTATACTACACAGCAGGATACACAATAGAGCACCCCGAAGACAGAATATTGTCATTACGGCTCGTTATTCTACAAGAACGAATGCAAAATGACTTACAAATCAATCTTGTAACGGCAGTTGTTGACCTATCACAAAAGAAAAGTTTCTGGCTCGTGTTCTACTTGAGAAAAGTCAGGTCGTAAACTCATGTGGTGTCGTAAACCAAGAAATCTTAATTTTCAACGGGGGTACAAAAATCAGTCGTCTTGTGAATAGGAGCCGTACTGGTGATGGACATCAACAGCGATAATAGGAATCGCGTTCAATAGATAAAAATAGAAGATCACAAAGAAGATCATAACTATGAATGGCACTCATTAAAATTAAATACTAGTGATTACCTTTGCTAAGGACGGTGATGGTGGTGGTAATAATCAAAGATTGTTCAATTAAGCCAAGCATACGTCTAGAATGCTCATAGAGAAGCGCATAGTAATATAATGAATGATGGGTCTATCGACCATGTGCTAGCAAACGGGGGCCAGCAAACCATGAACCAGGTTTATTAGTAATGCCGCAATTACTAGAATCTATAAACACCAAACATTCATTAATTCAGTTGTTAATTAGGAAGAGTTCTTAGTTTATTATCAAGTAGTATAAGTCTCCCAAGAGTACCAACTTCTTGCTGATCAGTAATGCAGATACGCCGCATAATAGTACTCAGTAAAAACACAATACACAAAACGCAACAAACTAATATTCAATCAGAATCGTAGTTCGTAGGATACGCTCTTCAATCACTATTCACCCCAAATAACTCCCTTTTGTGTATGTCCCACTACATCACTGTATCATCTTCCATCTATTAGCTCATGTCACTACCACAAACCACTAGCTTATATAACAAATGTACCAACCTCTCTTCTAAAACAAATCAAGCAACTCATTGTGTGATGTTTTTGGAGTCTCGCTTCCTTTATTAAGATCCAAATTAGCCAACCCCTCTGTGGCTCCTGCAGTTCCTGGATTATTGAACAAGCCCATGATATCGTTGTTCGACTGCTGTTGTGGTTGACCTGAAGCAGGAGCAGGACTAAAGTTAAACAAGTCATTGAGCTCGTTCAACACGTTGGTGTTGGCGGTCTCCTGGACCTCTGGCTCCTCGACATCGTCAAAATCAAGCAAGGTGTCTGCCTTCACCGTATTATTCACAATTTCATTCTTTGCTATCTGCTGCAACTCTTCGATGTTCTTGTTAGCCACATTACCGCTACCACTGATCTTCTTGTACCGGTTCTTATTGTAATCGGCCAAGAATCCAGATGATGGCTCGTGATAAATAGAACTCAAGGATCCAAGCTCCAGAATCAACTCATCGACTTTTCCGGCTGGGATTCTTGGAATAGTGCCCTGGATCTCAGGCAATGGCTGCAATAACACCTTGTTGATCACCTGCCCACCACCGTCTGCCGACAAGAGACGCCAGTAGATATATGCTCGGTCCCGGATGTCTGGGTTGTCGGCTTTCTCAGTGCATATACTGAGAGTTTTCTGGAGATATGTTTGAGTCAAAGGTGAAGGACGAGTGATGCTGATCTTGACAATGGAAACAAGAAGCTGGAGCTGGATCTGGTAATCGTCGTCAGTGAAACTGGTTTCAAGACTCTCGTCACTGTAATAGTTTTCAAGAATACGTTCCAAAACAGGCTGACCAAACGACTGTGGATACTCACCAACAAGCCACACAAAACTTGATACCGCGTTGGACTCGTCCAAGTTCAAATGCTGGTCCACCAAAACAGGCACGATTGATGCCAAAAGCTTCTGGTCTTTAGGGAACTTCCGTACTATGTCTTTCAAGACAATTGTCACATCGTTCAACACATAGTCACTTCTAGTAGAAATAAGCTCGAGCAAGATCTCAACAGCTCTGTAGGTGGCAGCATCACCAAGTTTCAAGGCTACTTGACCAATAGCATTGACAGACCGTTTCACAAACTCGCTGTCGATTTCCATACAGTACTCTTTCAACTCGTTCAAGAGAATCTTGTAGTTCTGCGGGTTGGCCAACCGGACCATGATCTCGATTTTTTCGAGTTTCAAGTACAATGGGTCGTTGTACTTGATGTAGAAGATCCGCAACTCTTTGGCCAACAAGTTCGGGTACTTCTCCAAGATCACTCTTATGTTACGGAGACTGATATATTGAATTTCCGGCGATGTAGAGAGAAGCGACACCAAAGGCGACGAGAGTTTCTTGAGAGTCAAGTTGTATTGAGCAGGTTCAAGCAGATTGACATGAGCCAAAAGTACTCTGATGGAACTAAGCACCACCGAAGGATTAGCATGCTGCAACTGAGGAAACACTCTTTCAACGATATGCGAAGCTTCGGCAGAGTTCTGGGGCTGATACTCTGCAAGAGCAGTAAGCAACGTGATTCTTCCCCACTCAGTACACTCGTTCAAAGCCATAAGAATCTTCTTCAATAACCCTTGATTAATAGTGAGGGCGTGCTCGTTAGGATTCAATCTGTCGATCTCACCAAGAGCGTTGATGGCGTTGGACACCACGGCTGGGTTCGAGTCGTCAATAAGCTTTTTCAAGTGGTCCAAGAAGCCCTGCTCAATGCACATCTCCTGGTCCAAATCATACAATTTGGCAACACAAACAGCCGCAGTCTTTCGCACATACGGATTGTCGTCGTTCAACGTCCGCTGCAACGGAATATGTAAATAATCGATCATCTTGCTGACTCTGATACATCCCATGGTACGAATAGCCAAGGCACGCACCAACGGATTTGGGTCCTCAGTGTCTTGCACAAAAGTGTTCACTGCCAAGATACACAACTCGGGGTTACTCTTGGCATAGTTCATGAGATACAAATACACCAACTTCTTCTGCTCCAAGTCTCTGGTGGCGATATTCTTGAGGACATCTGGAAACAAAGCACTGACATCTTTGCCTACAGTCATGGCCTTGATCACTCGTTTGATTCCCTCTTTTCTCTCATCAGGATACTGCGAAACAAGAGCCGCTTTCAACTCAAAGGTCTCTCCCTTTCGAGGACCATTGAACATCTGCCTAATGGCTCGTTGAACTGACATTCTGGATCTATAATCAATGCTAGAGTGCAGTTGATTGGAACTCGATTTGAAAAACACTGGATACGTGGCTGGGTCACGTGAAAATACAATCACGTGCCACTTGCACTGAAATGTTCGCTGAAGGAACATATGGAGAACCACCAGCAAAGAAACTTGGATCAATGGATAAAGATGTGGCACGATTAAGTATTTCGGACGATCGGAGCCGAGGGGAGATTGTTGCCATGGTGAAAGATTCGATTGGGCAAGCTACAGACAACGGGGGAGCGTTTCAGAAAAGAAGACGACGATCCAGTGCGCAAACTCAAGTGAATAAACTCAAGAAAAGACATCTTCGAGGACCGGAGTTCCTGTACAATATTGATTTTTTCCACAGAAGCAAGCCCCAGATAGCAGAGCTTCGGCTGTTTGTTACTTGGATATTTGGGTATGGAGGTAAGCCGAAATGGTTGACCATGAGTAATCCTGGAGATGTCTCGAAAGTGGTTATGGTCATGGTTCCAGGTCTCACTTATGCAGATTTTGGAATTGAGAAGTTTGGAGACGAGGTGTGTAGACCCATCTTTATGGACAAGGAGAAAGTGGCACCGGGACTCGAGGTGTTTCCAAGATTTTTCAATTGGTTGGTGCCTACCCGAGTTGCAGGTAACAAGAATAAATTGTACTCTGCACGACAATCGCTTGTATGCACGCCGTTAACGAAACAAGAGAAACTGGCGTTGGCGTCCAAGGCCGACAAGATCACCATGTACGATCTTCTTTTGTCCACCGATGCCATGGTGTGCAAAGGGTATCCATGTCCAGACTCATGCAAAGACGGTCTACGGGAGTCTTTAAAAACTGTGGTGGAAAGCACCGAGTATCCAGATCACGAGGAATGGGTTGAAACGACTCTGTTTGAACATGAGGGGTCACGAACGTTTGCTCTTGACTGTGAGATGTGTCTTTGTGCCAAGGGTCAAGTAGCCACGCGAGTATCGTTGATCAACTTTGACAACGAGGTACTTATTGACGAGCTTATAAAACCTAAAGAGGAGATCGTCGACTACGTCACCCAGTATTCTGGTATTACTGCCGACATGCTTGAGGACGTCACCACGACGTTGGCTGACATCCAAGCCAAGATGTTATCTATTGTCAGCAGCGACGACGTGATTATTGGTCACTCTTTGGAGAACGATTTCAGAGTGTTGAAGCTCAAGCATAAGACGGTGGTGGACACTTCGGTGATTTACGAGCACCCTGCGGGAGCTGGGTTCATGCCGTCGCTCAGATGGTTGACCCAGAAGTATCTTGTGCGATCCATCCAAGGAAACTCTGACGGCCATGATTCTGTAGAAGATGCCCGAGCCTGTATGGATCTTGTGAAGTTGAAACTCCAAAACGGCATGCTTTTTGGTAGGGCTACGGGTAACATGACAGTAGATATCTACGAGCGAATCAACACCCAGCAGCTTGCCAAACCTGACGAGAAGAAACCGATCAACCGCACCGCCATAGTGGAGTTTCTGCAAGAAGGCAGGATCACCAGTGCCGACTGCTCGCGTGATCTTGGGGTGCGTGTACAGTGCAGCGACGACGACGACGTGGTAGCAAAGATCTCCGCCAGCATTGAGGACAACTCGTTGATCATTGCCAAACTCCGAGAGCCCGAGACTGAGTTTGGTTGGGTCAAGAGACAGGGCGACCCAGACAACGAGGCCTTGTCCAAGGCGAAAGTGCATGAGAACGTGGGCCGCAGACTCGAGCGGATTATTGACAGCGTGCCCGTTTCAACTGTGCTTATCGTGACGAGTTGCTGCGGAGATCCTCGGGAAATGAAACGACTTCACGAGAAAAAGGCGTTGTTTAACCAGGAAGAATCGAAGGGGTCCTGGACAGTAGAAGACGAGGACATGTTGAGAAGAGCAGTCGACAGTGCTCGCAATTGCGTGAGTTTCATTGGGTTGAAGAAAGAACCTGCAGCCTCAAAGTTGGATTTCACAGCGGCGATCGACGAAAGTGCGATCGAGTACTGAGATCCGGGGGCGTAGCTATAGTTTGCTGGTAAGCCGTTTGCAAACCGGTGCCTCGTTGTTGTTCCTGGGGAGTGGGTCCGGTCTATAATTGGCACCGTGAGTGTAGTTGCAAGCTGCTGCATGCCACGGCAGGAAGCCGTGCATCGGTGACATTCTTGGCCTTCTGGCTAAGGCATCGGTAATAGATGGATCGGGCTGGAGATAGCTGAATATATAAATTGAGCAGCTAATCACAATTCTTGGCTTATTTTTCTCTAGCTTTAGCGATGTTGTTGTTGAGAACTAGTGTTGCGTTGGTCGCATCCGCATTGAGTGTTCAAGCTGCAGCTATCACCGACTTCTTGGGTGCCCACAACAGATTGGCCAGACGTGATGGTAATGCCTCTGACTTCAAAGTCGACACTTTGCCAGGGTTGGATGCCATCGACAAAGACAAGGTGCCTGAGATGCACGCTGGTTACCTTACTTTGGATGCTTCCGTTGAAAAGAAATACTTCTTCTGGAGATTTGCCAAGACCCAGAAGAAGGACAACAAGTTGATCTTCTGGTACAATGGAGGTCCAGGATGCTCGTCCATGGACGGTGCCTTGCTTGAGAGTGGACCTCTTAGAGTCACCAGTGATGATAAAGTGGAATACAACGAGGGAACTTGGTTGGAGAGCGGAGACTTGGTGTTCGTGGACCAACCTGCAGGTACCGGATTCAGTTCCAGTGACGAAGACGACTCTGAGTTGAACAGCATTGCCGATGACATGATGGTTTTCTTTGAGAAATACTTTGCTGCTTTCCCAGAAGACTTGTCGAAGGACATCTACCTTGGAGGAGAGTCATACGCCGGCCAATACATCCCATACTTTGGTGCTAAGGTGTTGAAAGACTACAGCGACAAGTACAACTTGAAGGGTCTTATCATCATCAACGGATACATCTATCCAAACGTCCAGAACAAGGCTATTATGGACTATGCCGTTGAGAACCTGCTTATCACCGCCAAGCAAAAGGCTTCTTCTGATGTTGCCGACGCTCTTTCTGAGTGTGCCAGCATCATTACTCAAGAGACTTCCGAATGGGCCAAGATCATTGACATCATGGAGGAGACTGGTGAATACATTAACAGCAACCCTTCAGCAGATGGTGATACCAACAAAGTCGAAGACGCTACTTGCTCCAACATTTTGGAACAATTGTTGCAAATGACTCTTGACAAGTCTGCTCCAAAGAACCAACGTTGTTTGAACCAGTACAACCACAAGCTCAGAGACTCGTACCCAGCCTGTGGAATGAACTGGCCTGCAGAAGAGGTCCAGACCAAGTCGTTCTTGAACAACAACAATGTTGGTTCTGACTTGAACCTTGGTTCTGATCACCAGGGTTGGGAAGAGTGTGCCGACGCTCCATACAACACCCTTGTCAACTACCACTCGTACCCAGCATTCTGGAAACTCCCATACATTCTCAGCAAGATTCCAGTGATGTTGATGGTCGGAGAGAACGATATCGTGTGTAACATCAACGGTATGGAAGACATCGTCGACATCTTGCAGTGGAAGGGTGCCACTGGTTACAGTAACACCACCGAATACGAAGACTTCAGTGTCGGAGGTACCGTCTACGGTAAGGCCAAGTTCGAGAGAGGACTTTGGCTCGCCAGAGTGCACAACGCTTCTCACATGATTCCTTACGACCACCCAGTTGCTTCTCGTGGAGCCATTGACATGTTCTTCGGTGACTACACCAAGAGCGGCAGTACCTACATTGCTCCAACTTACGGTGACTATTAAGTTACCTTTGATTCGTACTGACGAGGATTCTTCTCCTTGTCGGATCAGTTCTAATAATTTCTTCAGTTCTTGCTAATGGTCAGTGGCCAATAATACCTTGGTAAACACCAATATATTCAATGCACACAGTACACTCGATATTCTCTTTTTGTAGTGGTGGGTCGTGGGCTCAGTCTTTGCGTTTTCCTCTTTATCTCTGTTCCGAACGTCGATACTTTATTTTCAGTGCAATTGTGTCTGCTTTTTGCTTTTGTGTTTTTGTACTGTCGTCGTTCTCTGTGCAGTCTCCAAGTCACACAATCACTCCCCAACTCTGTCTATCATACACTCTGTCTACGTCACAATCACACAAGAGCAATCACTTTCCACCACCCTCCAACCTCCCAATTCTACAATTAACCTCCTACAAAATCAAAAACTCATTCCGTTCAATTCATTAAATACTGTACTCTATTCTCGTTAGTTGTCTCGCTCTTCATAAACACAACTCATAAGTCCACCCCTCAGTAAAAGAACGTATCTGCAAAGAAATTAAGTAGTCTAACGTCTATAAATGGTTCTTAAATCTCATCATCGGGGACTAATTCCACTTACTAATTCAAACACCACTTCCAGTTGGTGATAAATTCTATTCAGAATAGTCGAATTCTCAGGATTTTTCATGTCCAGACAATTACCCGCCCTGAGCCGATTTAGAACACAACTTTCCAGATGCAACTGTTGTATCGCGTCTTTATAATCAACATGAGTGCTCGACGTTCCTTGTACGGACAATCTTTAATTAGAAACGCGTCCACCGCGAACAACAGCACCGAGCCTGTTGATGTGTATTTCAAGCAGCTGAGAATATATCCTAAGAAACCGGTTGAGGACGACGGGCTTGAGTCTCCAGGGAATGGAAGTCTTGCTTCCAACAACAACTCGTCTGTGAGCTTGTCGTCTCTCAATGGAGCCTCAGTCGCTCCTGAGAGTGCGGTTGCCTCGAAGTATAATTTCAGTGTGTGCTCGTGGGTGCAGGACACCACGCCTTCGAGTTTGCCAGACTGTGACGAGGACGACTACTTGAACATCCAAGACTTGATCCAACAACAGAACCAAGAATTGGAGAAGAATATAAGCTTGAAACAGGGCCAGAACAGCAGAGACGCCAACGGGCTTTCTATGGCAGATATTAGAGGTGCTGTTGGAGTGGAGGAGGGTGTGTCTGGATTGAGTTCTAGTACTGACCAGGCGAAGAGAGCTGGTAATGAAGTTACTGAGGTTACTGAATTGGGAACTGAAACTACCACCGAGAAGAAAGAGGGAGCTACCGACGGGGTTGCTGAGGGTGCCACTGAGGGCGCAACTGAGATTGTGGTTGATAAGAAAGACGAAGTTGTTACTGAAGCTGTGACTGAAGAGCCTACTGTTAATGTCAGTGAGACCGTGGTAGAGACTACTGAGACTGTAGCTACCAGTGAAGCTGCTGGTGATGCTGAAGCTAAGGAAGAAGTTAATGTTGAGAAATCTGAGTCCATTGAGACTCCAAGTGAACCTGTCAGTGAAGTGAAGCAAGATGACACAGAAATGAAAGAAGTTGCTGAAGTGAAAGAAGAAGCAGAAGTCAAAGACAATGTTGAAGTAAATGAAAGTGTCGCTGAGACTACCACAGAGCAAATCAAAGAAGATACTAAAGAAGAGGCCAAAGAAGATGTCAAAGAGGAAGCCAAAGAGGAAGTCAAGGAAGAACTGAGTGTCCCAGAAGAAACAAAGGTTGAATCAAAAGAAGAAGCTAGTGAAGATGTCACCATGAAATCTGATCCAGAATCTGAGAAACCTGATGGAGACGTAGAAATGAGTGTATAGTATTAATAACAGTGTATTTGGTGGAAGATCAGTAAGACATTTTTTAGACTGCTGATACTGTTTAAGGTTTCTTCAGAGACAACCTAGAGTATGAGCCATTCTCCAAGTTGTCGAGTAGATAAGCTGGAAGAAAGATTGTGTCTTTAATGTATAATTGTTTGAGACTTTCATTTTTATATCATTGATTTTTAGAATTCTCTAAAGGTTGAAAATCAACCATTCATCCAACTATGGCTTCTGAGACCTCTTGAAATTCCCCACTATTATTGCGACACTCGGTACATCTATCTTATTTGCTCCGATGAGCAGTATCTAACTGCCAATTTTCCCATCACTGAAGTATCTACGGCACTATATTTGCATGACAATTGATGCAACTAGACTCACACATACATCCGGCCCTTCCATAAAATGCCTCCTTTCAATGTGTACACTCATTCTGACACTCATTTCTCCACTCCGTAGTTTCTTAGCCCCGACACCCGCAGGGGTTCAAGGAGTCACGTGCACGACCCCACTGATAATAGCCGACCAAATTGCACCTCATGAGCACTCCAATACATTGACAATGGTTACTAATAGTGCTCCAAGAGTGATTTATATCCGTCACGGACAAACCGAATGGTCCAAGGTAGGTTTTGGGAGTGTGGGTTTAGACTACAGAAGGAGCTACAGAGACTAACAGAACAGAGTGGACAGTATACCTCGAGAACTGACTTGGCATTAACACCTTATGGTAAGTATTATTCTCTAGAACCATTGACAGTGGTTAGAAAATGCAGTAACATTACAAACTTTCAATGATATATCGAAATCTCTATGATTGGAAGTTGTTGAATGCTGATTGGTTGAGTGCAATTGTGACAAATTACTAACATTCAGGTGTGCAGCAAGCGAGGGATGTGGGTAAAGTTCTTGTTGGTACCAAAGAAACTTCGTTGGTTAACGTGAACAATATCAAGTTGATTATCTCGTCGCCAAGAAAGCGGGCCATTGAGACCAAGAAGTTGATTTTTGAGGAAGTCGACCCGAAATTAATCGACAACATCAAGTTTGAAATCGACGAGGATCTCAGGGAATGGGAATACGGTGACTACGAAGGATTGATGACCAAGCAAATCATTGAGAAGCGCCACAAAGAAGGCATCCCAGACAACATCAACCCGGAGACTGGGAAGACTATTCCTTGGAATATCTGGTCGGATGGATGTGAGAACGGTGAAGACTACACCGATGTCACTATTCGTTTGACCAGACTTATCAAGAAAATCAAGGACATCCACCGAGTGGCTCTTGAGAAGAATGAGGTTTGTGATATTGTGATTTTTGGTCACGGACACATTCTCAGATCTTTTGCCGCCTTGTGGCTTGGAAGATCTATCAATATCAACCCTCAATTGATCTTGGACACTGCTGGTGTTGGTGTTTTGAGTTACCAACATCACAACATTGACGAACCTGCTATTCATGTTTCCGGCCCCTTCGCTGTTCCTCACTACGAAGAGCAAGAGCATTCTATTTAGGATCGATTTCTGAGTTATTGTTTTTCAAAGTTACTGTATTTCAAAGTTTTACTCTGTTAAATGAATGTTTTCTGAATTCGTTCGGTAAGATCTATATGGATGTAACCAGATGTAATTTTACGTAGCGTCTACAAACTCCAATATTATTAGATTCAAGCACAATATCTTTCATTTATGCTTATACTATCTGAGCTCAATTAATTGACCACTTCCTACTACTCGTTACAAAACCGGGATTCAACCATTATTTATTATGCTACTTACGTACGGCTGTTTCACCATGCCCCAATTACTCGTTGAATTTCTGGGCCTTCTCGAACCATTCCTTGAACTTCTCGGCGTTTTCCTTGTTGCCAAATCTGATGGCCAAAGTTTGGGCCTCTGGCTCACCCTCACTGACATCAGCAGTGACAGAGTACACCCACGATTTCTCGCTTCCAATGTTTGGTTTCAAAGTGTATTGAGGAGACACCAAGTGGTTGGCACAGACCTTCAAGGTCTTGTCTCTGCGCATCAAAAGACGGACCTTCTTGGTCTCTTTGTGTTGCAAGAACTTAGCATCACCAACTCCTCTTTCTTTCCACTCGTTGGTGTCTGCGTGGAATCTGAACAACTTGGCTCTGATCTTGAACAAGACCTCCTCGTCTTCCTCATTGGTCTTCACATCCACCTTCTCCAACTTCACAACAGGGTCAAAGTGCACATCTGGCTCCTCCTCGTTGTCTGCGGCCTCTTTCTCTTCCTTTGGCTCCTCTGGCTCTTCTTTCTTCTCAGCTGGCTTCTCTGGTTTCTTGCCACCGAACAAAGCAAACACGTTAGAAGTTGGCACAGCACTCTCGGTCTTGGTCTCGGTCTTAGTCTCCTCGACTTTCTCTTCGACCTTTGGTTCCACTGGTTTAGTCTCTTCGCTGACCATTATTGTTATTGATACTATAATACTTCAACTGATGCGAAAAAAATTGCCAACACAGAGGTGCAGCCAGTTACCCGGGGAGATCCAGGCGAATGGGTGCGCGGGCTCACTAGGACCCGCCCAAGCGGTTAGGGTGGTGCAAGGAAGAAACAATGATTGGGCGGCTCGGAAAGGCAGCCGGTTGTCAAGGCGGGCGGGGGCGGCCGAAGATCAGCGGCGGAACGGGCGGCAGGAAATAAGAGGTGTTTTTGCTTGGCATTTCACTTGCTAGATACTAGATATGCGGATGCTTGTTTGTGGATTTAGTATACAGAAAAGAGATTGTTGCTATTCCCATTAAATTTGGTATGACGGTTAAAAACTGCAGTGGTTGTGAGAAGGTTGAATATTGGAATACGTAGAGTGAAGCGGAGTGTACACAAGAGGTCTGCGGGCGGTAGAAATCAGTACAGTTCTTAGTTGAGAGTTGAGTGTGCAATATGGCCGGCATGGTGTAGAGGTGGGTGTAGCTTAGGATGTAATGTGAGGTGTAGGGATGATAGTGGCGTTGGATGTATGGAAGGATGTATGCTAGGATGTAATGTAAGGTGTAGAGGTGGGAGCACTGATTTTCAGCCTGCGGTGCGGAGTGAAGAGTGGAGTTGGGTAGTAACGCTGCAACCAAAACGTGATTCCGAGCTCCGGGCGGAGTAAATTATAGTTGACAGATAGTACTTAGAGGTATTTCGCCTAGAATATTGTTGAGATTTAAATGGTTTAGCGGTAAAATAGTATGGACTTGAACAGAGCAAAAACTGAAAATAGCAAAGCCTGTATCAACGCACAGAGATGTATGTAGAGATTTTGACAAGCGAGGCAGAGATAAATTCACTGCGGACAAACTGCAGCGGAGTTCTCACGCGGCATTACAAGGAAGAAACCAACCAAGTTGGCCACTTAAAGAATCTCACAGGCCGTAATTAATGATTCATGGAATTCCAGGCTACAGAGAATGTTACACAATGTTTCGCTACAATTAAATCGTTGTTCTAGGCTCAGTATTTCATGTGATAGCCAACATTTGAGGATGTCTGAAATTTGTCTATTGTTGTAATTTCACAGCTGATCCTACATTCCATTGCACAGACCGTTTCGCGAACCGGTTCATGATCGTCTTGATCCATCATCCATTTTCATCAAGAATTACTAGATATAAGTATTGGCTTAGTAAATTATTTTCCTCTTTGCTCTCTTTCTTTTCCTCAGTGTTTCTTCGGTGTAGTTTTGGGGTCTTCGCACTACACACTTTCTACAGCTTAACTTTCAACATTCCAAACATCGCACCTCATCTCAGCTCCCAAAAACAGCTTTCCCATTCAACTTTCAATAAACTCATTATTCCTTGGATCAGTCGCAAACACACGTCCTTCTACCAGTCTAACCTACACTCTTAGCCCACAATCCTAATCCTTTATCATATTGTATCTTGCTAACTACCTTACCTAACAATCACTTAACCGTTACGCCATTAGTGTCCACCGCCAGCAAGGGTATTGTTACTGTTCGCCGACCTTTTCTTGTTCTTCCACTTTGACAGCCACCAGCCCTCCCAACTGGTCACCTAACTGGTCTCCCAACTGGTCACTAAGCTCGCTTGACTGTTGGCCCAATTTGTCTCGCAACTCTTTCTCTTGCTCTTCACGTTGCTTCTCGGCAATCTCCGCCGCAGTCAAGAACCGCCCACCCTGGCCCCGTGGTCGGCGCATCGCGTGCTTGTGGCGCGACTCGTGTAAGTAGGGTTTACGTGCCAGAGCCACCTTCAACCGCTCCTCCAACTTAGCTCGGGCCAACCGACGCTTCAAGATCCGATGATACTGTTTAGCATTCACGTAGAAAGGTTCTTCGTGGTTCACTGTCTGCCGGGTCATCGCAGGCTCAAAACTCGTCATCCCGTTGCTGTTGCCTGACATTCCTGTGCTCTTGTCTTCCTGGAACGTCCCTTGGTTCAATATCTGGTTGACCGGGCTGTACAACCCATTGCTCTGAAAACTCTCGCGGTTGCCACTGGATGCGGCGCCATTGCCGTTGCGATCAATCTGCGTATTCAAATAGTGGTTGTTGTTCGAGTATCCGTCCACCACTTCCATCACCATGTTGTTGTCGTTGGTGCTTGTATCACGGCTCCCCGGTGACGAGGTTCGGCTGGTGCTGGTGTTGTCCTGAGGCTCGTTGGCATAGTATGGTTTGCTCTTGTTGGCATCTTGCGCGTCAAAAAACGTGGTATACTGAGAATAATTCCCGTTGGAATTCGAGGAAATCGACGCCATTTCTTGGGTAGTATTTTGAATGTGGTTGAAAGAGTCAGTGGGTGAGTTTAAAAATGGGGTGGAGACGTTGTCACGTGATGCAGATCTTTTCGAGAAAACCCAAAAGAAAAACTAACCGGATGATTTTTTTTTCTTAGTTCGGGGACATGCACAATTTTCTCGCGGTCACGTGAAATAACCATCTATTAGGCTATATGGAATGGGCTTCATATGAGAGATATATCCAGTGAATTTTGAATAGGTATTTATTGGTATGTGTTAGGAGCTTGGGGTATGTGACTCATGGTACTGGGGAATGTTTTCTAGTTTCGTTTGCGCGGTTGTATTACGTTCACTCTGCAGTTACTTTCTTCGTTCGTCTATTTCTTGAGTTGATGTCTGCACTAAATAACTATCATCATAACATATTAGCAGCATCACCGTTCAAATTTTCAGTCGCTTCAGTGGGTGCGCTGTGACCTATTTCACGATCTTCAAACTGAAGTCAGCGATACCAGTACCCTGATGGATCGAACTGGTAGAGTAGATATCGATCTCATTGCTCAAGTATGTAGAGATGTTCTCCTCTGTAAGACCTCCAGAACACTCAAGCAAAAACTGTTTATCTTGTCCCTTCCACTTATCGCGAATACTTACAGCTGCGGTCTTAAGTCCAGGGCCGTCAAAGTTGTCCAACATGATAATGTCTGCACCTGCAGCAATTGCCTCATTGGCTTCTTCCTCTGATTGAACCTCGACCTCGATCTTAGTACTGAACCCGGCCACTTTTCTGGCAGACTCAACGGCTTTAGTGATAGACCCCACTGACCACACATGGTTGTCTTTCAACATCACCATTGTCGACAAATCGTACCGGTGAGGATCGCATCCTCCGATGATCATTGAGTACTTGTCAATAAGGCGGAACCCCGGTGTAGTTTTTCTTGTACCTGCAATGATACCTTTAAATCCACCGTTACGTGCCAAGGTAATCACCCGCGACGACTTAGTAGCGATTCCTGACGAACGGCTCACAATGTTGAGCGACAATCGCTCGGCCAAGAGGATCTTACGGACCTCTGTCGCACTGATCTTTGCAACCACAATTTTGCCGTCCTTCTCGGTGGATGGGTCAAGTGCATCACCGTCTTTATGGAACCACTCGATGTTCTCGATTCCACATTGTTTAAACACCTCTTTGGCAAACACTGTTCCGCTAAGAATACATTTCTGTTTGCAGTAGAGGTTGGCATCGTTCAAAGTGTCACCGACCACATATCCACCATAATCAAACGACGAGACGTCCTCGGAGAGCCAGTCGGTAATTCGCTGTTTCCACTGTCCATTGAGCGGAAGAAGATGCTCGTAGTTGAGAGACATTGCGGGAGTTGTGGAGTATGGAGTCAAATCTGTAACCACCCGATATTTTCAAATGGTCCGGTCCTAATGCAAAATTATGTATTTGTATGCATGTGTCGTCTGGGGTTTGGATGAGCGCTGAGTGAGGTGCAAAAACCTCTTCCACCAACACACTTAAACCTACGACGCCATGCTCAAATTGTCATTGAAGTCCAAGATAGGACTTGGAATCGTGACGTCGTACTCGTTTTACTCATGTCTTGTGATCTTGACTTCTAATCTGGAGATCCGTCGACGGCAGGTGCAAGAGTGTGCAAGTGAAAGATTCAAAATATTGAAAGTGCTTGGCAAATACCAGAATCCATTCTACGAGTATGAACACGAAACGTTATTTCACTTTTTATACAATCAGTTGTTGCGTTTGTTTGATGTCAAATACACTGTGGATATCAACAAGCTTAGAGAGCATATGCCAGTGTACAAGCCAAACTTCGACTTGATGTGGGCTTCCAGTGGGCAACACAGAAGCAATGCAAAACAACAAAAGAATAGTAGTGAACCAGGCGCAAAGAACACCAAGAATGATGGCAAAGCAGAGAAATCTAGTTTACCTTCACTTGAGAATCGGTTGTTGTTCACATGGCTTGGCCAGTCGTGTGCATTTGTCCAAGTGTCAGAGTTGTCGATTTTGACAGACCCAATATTTGGGAACCATTTGGTACACAAGAAAATGGGACCTAAGCGAATCACTAAGCTGCCTGCTCAATTAGAGGAATTACCAGTTCCAGATATTGTGTTGGTGAGCCATAATCATCCAGACCATTTGGAGCAAGAAAGTATTGCGGAACTCAGTGATAAACAATCGGTTTGGATTGTTCCTTCAGGTGTGAGACAGGAGCTTGTGGATAACAAAGTACAGGACAAGAATATTGTGGAGATGAGCTGGTGGGAAAAGAAAGATATTAGTGGGTTGGTGAACAGTGCGAAAGGGGCAGAGACAAAATGGGAAGTGGTGTGCTTGCCTGCTATGCACTGGTCGGGCAAGTATCTTGTTGATTCTAACAAGTCGTTGTGGTGTTCTTTCCTTGTGATAAAAGATGATAAACCTATGTTCTACCACGTGGGTGACACTGGGTATCAGAAAGAGTTGTTTGAATCGATTGGGAAAATGTACGGGTCTGGCATAGAGTTGATTATGGCACCGATTGGACAGTACAAGCCAGAGCGCAACAAAACAAGACACACGAACCCAGAAGAGGCAGTACAAATGATGAAAGACTTGAATGCTAAACGGTTAGTGGGTGTTCACTATGGTACGTTCATTTTGAGCACGGAGCATTACTTGGAGCCTAAGGAACGGTTGAATGCGGTGCAGGAGAAGGATGGAGGAAACATTTGGGCCGGTGAGTTTGGACGAACTGAGGTTTTAGACGTTTGAAAGTGATGTAGATTTAGAGGTGGTGGTGTTTTCCTAGAATACAGTTCTATAATGATTGTATATAGAGACTAGAACGATTGATGCATGATATTAGATATAAGACGTAGAGGATGACTTGGGTAAGATGAACCATGATGATTTGCGATTCACAATGTACTGATCGACTCTGTCTCGTAGATTCATACAAACGGATTGGTATGTTTGAGATAGAAGTGAATGAAATCCATAGTTCGGTCGAAAGGAGTTAAAGAATCTACTCTGGAGTTAAAGGGGAGTGTTTCTTGTCCGTCTCAAAAGCTGACTGATCTATTGGAACTGATTTTTGTATGGTATCTTTCTAGCATGTGCGTTTCATTGATCACCAGTTGTACACCTTAACTCTATTGTTCTTGTAAGTATATAAGCAAAGCCCTTAAGAGCCTAATATCCATGATCTCACGAACTCTAAATTTTCTATTCTTCGGAACAGATGTGTTTCAAACCACAGTGCCATCATACAACCTTCCTATTATCACCACAGCCTACAAATCTCAGCATATTCTGCATAAATCTTAACCACCACGGCAACAACTCTTAGCATTTCCGACTAAATCCTAATAATAGAATCTAACTTAGATTACTAACTCGTTGGCATTAATACTTTTAACCATGAGTAAATACAAACAGAGTTATCCAACTCAATCTGAGCAGAATACCATCAACCATACGAATAGCGAACCATACTTCTCACCATCTACTAATAATCTTCACTACATAGGAACCTGCACCCGAACACACATAAGTGACTCTGCATAATCGGATTTCTCCCAACCAGTTCTCAAGCTCTGAAACCAGTAGTTTTGTCATGCGGACAAATACCCATTTGCGTAACAGCACAACTATTAGGTTCATTTTTCCTCAAGGGGACTATCTTGCTTTTCTTTTTGCATGAGGCTTCCTCGAGGAATTTCATGGCAATATACCTGGTCTGCGATTAGCGGACCCTCACTATTATCTGCCTGTGATTTTCATGTGGTATCAAGATCTATTGCATTTGTAGACAGGCATCTACAGTATGTACACCGTCTAGTATGTGAATAGTAGAAGACAGAAGAGATCTCATCGGAGACCACAGTGAAAAGCAATCGAAAAATCCTAGACAAACATTGCAAAGCTGCCGCACAACCAAAAGCACGTAAAATCCAAACTTCCAAAACGAACCCTCGACTTCCCAAGTCACACCCTCACACCACCTCTATCTTCATCTCATTGGTAACACATCCATACAGCACTACATCCGATTCCTCGATACACAGTTTCCCATATGTGACGCACCAGAGTGCCGCAAATCAATGCACCCCGATAACATCCCCGAAATCCATGCGCACTCAGCACCGATTTTTTTACTTAAACTCCTCAGCCTCTAGGTTTTTCTTTCGGTCTATTGTCCCAACCTTTGACTCAGGTATTTCTATTATTATATTAACACCTTCTGCAATCCTGTTGTCTGGAACTCACAAATAATTTTGTCCTAGGTTGCCAGACTCGATTTCTCCCGAGCTTACCGCATTTAGTCATCTCCCGATCTCACCATCGCTTCGGGGGCCGCATCGAAATTCCGCCGTCATAACCGAATCTCTCTACCAACCAGTGCCTGGGGGTCTCAGAAGTTTCAGAAAATCTTTTTTAACTTTAAAAGGATCGGTTGTCCCACTTTCTACTGAGCAAACCCTCACACCATGTTCGGCTCACTCAAACTTCATGATCTCCCGTTGTTCGATATCAGACTTAAGTCCAGTCACAAGGACGTGATTGTGATCCAAGGCTCAGAGCCAGACTCTTCCAGTCAAGAACTTCGGGGCTCAGTGGTGTTCTCGCTTCCAAACAGTCATCATCATCATTCCAAACCAGCAGCCTTGAAAAGAGTGTCGTTAAAACTCACAGGAATCTTCAAGCTAGAGTTCAGTGAGACCGTGAAGAATAAGTCCCACCCAATCCTCGTTAAAGAAGAACGAGTGATGTTTGAGTGCCGATGGAACAATCTTCTTGTGAATTCCAAGGGTCAGATAGTGATAGATCAAGGAGTACATACCGGCAATGCCGAGGACTATGAGTCTGATTCAGACTCTGGCAATGACCCAGGAACTGTGTCACCAGTGAACGGGACTAGTCAAATAGGGCGAACTCGACGTCTTCTTTCCCGTAACAAACTGATGACTTCACTACTATCCAAGAAAACCAATTTCAGTCACCGTAAATCGGCAAGCTATGTCACTTTGGCAGACTACAAGCAAGGAGGAACCCCGTTTGAAGGGCTTGCTCTGCTAGAACCTCCGTCTGCTTTGGGCGCAAAGAGCTTTGTGCTACCCCAGGGAAACTACGAACTCCCGTTCAGCTGTGTCATTCCAGGCAGTATATCAGAAACTATAGAAGGGCTCCGTGGAGGCTCAATGTTGTACCTGCTTAAAGCGTCTATTATCCTGGCATCGCAACCACATCTCATCAAGACTCCTCAGGGAGTGTCTCAGACAAAGTATTTCCGAATCTTCCGCACTCCATCACACGAAACGTACTTTGCTGCTCAGGACATGTCTTTGAGTAACATCTGGCCTAACAAGGTCCAGTATGTGGTGGAAATGCCACACCGGTTCGTGTCAATCGGGTCCAAGATCCAAGTCAATGTCAAACTCATTCCTCTTATGAAAGGTATGCGACTTCTGAAGATCCTGTTCAAGCTTGTCGAATTGTATGCCTACAAAGATCAGTCCAACGCCATATATAGCGACAGACACAAAGTGACACTGCTGGTGATCCAGCCCGACCAAGAAGAAGAACCGTATCGACGTAACGACGAACAGTGCGGCAGTCCAGGAGACCATATAACAATAAAGACCGGGGATTCAGACACAGATATCCAGCTCCATCATGACTGCTGGACGATATCGTCGAAGATCGAGGTGCCGAATCATCTTCGCCAAGTGACCCAGGACTGTGATGTTGGCGGCGACCTCATCAAAGTGCGACACCAGCTCAAGATGAAAATCACAATTGCAAACCCAGACAATCATCTCAGCGAGTTGAAGGCCAATCTTCCAGTGGTACTCTATATCAATCCAACGATACCAATCTATGGACGCCATGTTATCACCGACGCCGACAGCAGCCGCACCCATTTCCGATCGCTTGACGACAGCTTGTTTGAGAACGAGAGCGCGTCCAACAGCTACGCCGATGTGCGTGAGCTTGCGAGCGGTGGGTCTGTTCCTCCTCCACATTACAAGAAACACACCGAGGACAGGGTGTTCGACCCTGAAGACCTGCAACAGCTTGGAGCCACCCCCGAGCAGTCTCCTGCGCCAGAAATCATAGAGGCGTTTGGGCCGCTCCCGCCTATATCCATCAACGAACTTTCCAGGGTCCCTTCATACAATAGAGCCGTCGAGAACTACTCGACACCACCAGACCTTGCGCCTATATACAGGTTGGACCGAGTGAACATCTAGACTCACTCCTCCAAAAGCGAGTACTGTTTAATAAGAACACATTCTCCGCCCCGCTCAAGAGGTACGTTGTAGATATAGAAGTGGCCCTCGTTGGTCGCAATCATCACGTAGTTGGAGTTGTGGCTGAGTGCCACCACGCTCTTGTAGTTGTTTGGAACGTTGGTCGAGGTATCTGCCGCATCGTCTTCAGGATCCTGGTCAGTTTCCTGTGGAGCCAGACCTGATTTTGGAAGCCTGATGAATGCAAAATGACGCACTGGCTCGAGCATCGACGAGATCTGCTGTGGCAAGTAATTGCTGATGATTTTCGTCGAGAGTTTCTTGGATTTGTTCCAAAGGAGTCCTGAGATCGAAGACGACTGTTTTTTATTATAGAGAAGGTTGTTGATGAGCGACTCGTCAGTAGGAGACCCAGGGTTGACCACTGGTTCCTCAAGACTCTTGCTGCTTCGAAGACTATTACCTGATTGCATTGAGATGGTAGAAGAACGAGTACTAGTACGAGCAAGCTGCTGGCCGTCCTCGTCCAGTTCTTTAGGCGGGGTGTTGTTGCCGACAAGTTTGAATATATGGATGGTTTGATTGTTGGAGCTGGAGCAGAGAAGTGTAGAATCAAGGTTGAAGTTCAATGAATGAATAAGAGTGCCAGCCATTCCTCTACGGAACTCACCGACCTTTGTGCCTGTGGTTGTCTCAAACACTCTGATGATGGTTCCTCGAGTCGACGCAGTGGCAATGAGGGTTCCTTCACTGTTGAGTGACATTGTGGCAAGTTCTGTCTTGTGGGCAACAATTACGTTCAATGGCTGAAGATTGAGAGCATCAAACACCACAAGCGTGCCGTTGTTAGAGACTTTCTTATGTTTACCCAGACTGTGGGCCAGACTCAACGTCAAGTTACTGTCGTTGGACACCACGTTCTGAAGCTGCGACCCCATCGGGCCTCCTAAAGTAGTTGACGGCGCAGGGTACGCAAGAACACAACTGTCACTAAGCGACAACGAGGCCAACCCCTGTGGGTTCTTGGTGGTCTCAATGGTATGAAGTAGTTTCATACAGCTGACATCGTATATGTAAATCTGGTCCACAAGAACAACCACAAGCCTCTTACGATTGAGCTTGACACTAAGCACAACAGTTGGAAACGCTAGCTCACAAATCGTGGTCTTTCGTTTAGTGTTGATGATCTTTAACCGTCGTGGCAGGTTGCTGGGTTTGTCCCCAGTGCCTACCACCGCCACAAGTGACGTCAGGAACAACATCTCCACGATGCTGGCTCCGCCGTCGTCATCTTTATTGAAGCATTGGCCAAACGGATCGCAGTTGAATATCTGGTAGCTGGTACTGGTGCCCACCGCCACACAGGAAAAATCCTGATTGAAACTGAGCGACCGGATCACCGAGGCGTCGTCGTTCTGCCAGTCCATGTAGTCTCTATTACGGTGGAACCTGGAGCAACAGAACCGGGGCACAAATCTGTAGGCGTGGGTCACGTGCCCCACGGTGGGTGAAAACTAATCGGAGCAGCGAGCTACTGTTGAAACTTCAGATAGCCAACGGCATGTTTTAATTCACGTTGTAAGTAGAACTGGCAGGATATTTCCGGGCAGGTGGAAGAATGAATACTAATGAAATAAACAGCACCAGTGGCAACGAACGAGAACCAGTGGCCAGTGAGAAATCGCTGGGCTCTGTAGACAGTGAATTACATAGCAGGCTCAACAACTTGAGTGCGTACGAGCTCTGCAAACGTGATGTGTTTGGAAGAACATTATTACATTTGGTGTGTCGGTACGGATGTGACGACATTCTTGCTAAGATATTGAAACGGTATTTTTCAAACAGGGTATCAAGAGACAGACGTTTGAATTTGAACATTGGGGATTTGGAGAACGGGTATAATTGCTTGCACTATGCAGTGTTGTATGGCAACTTCTCATGTGTGAAAACGTTACTACATTCAGAACATGTGGAACCCAAACTCCGAGCAGAACTTTTGAACACCAAAGACAGAGAAGGGCTTACTCCTGTGAGCTTGTGGTATCAGATGTGTGATCTCAGCAAGTGCAAGCAGATCCCAGTGTCGATCGGCATGAACAACGACGACTACAATTACCAGGTGATCGGGGTTAAGGTCGAGCTGCGCTTTGAGAAGGGGAAACTGCAGGAGCACCTTTCTTGGTGGAATCCTTTACGTGGTGCTTCTGATATGTTGATGCTTGGATCCAATGTCAATAGTAGTTTTGGGTCTGGTGATTCTGAAGATAGACTTGCCACCCCGATCCACATTGATCCGGACCAGTTCCAAGTCCCTGACAACGACATGGGCTCTTTAACTGATCTCTATCGCAGAGCACGGTTCTATCAAGTGGCAGTAACACCTTTCCATACCGTAGTGGTCACTCTTGACGGCAGTGTGTTTACTTGTGGTAACAACAAACTTGGCAGATTAGGGATAGGCCAGAAGAAAACGAGTCCACGGTCGAGGTTCGCTCGACTTGCTTATTTTGATCCTATCTCGATAAAATGTGTGTGTGTCTCTGATGACCACACTCTTGCTATCAGCGATGAAGGGTTAATTTACTCATGGGGAAGCAACAGGTACGGCCAATTGGGCCATGGTGAATTGGGGGTTGGTTGCTACGAAGGCTTACCGGCTAGAGTGGTACATAGCGAGTTTCGAGAAAGGGGAATCAGGAATATTGCTTGTTCCAGAGTCCATTCAGTGGCATATGGACTGGACCGTTTGTTCCTTTGGGGTTTGAACACTGGACAGTTCGGCATACCTTCACCAAAGGGCATCCCTGATACTTACAAATCGTTTCTGGGTGTGATTCAAGACACTCCGTTACAAAGTCTGTATCATTATGGATCCATTGAGTCGGTGGTGGCTTTAGACCATGCCACATTGGTGTTGAATGACAGTAGAGAAATCCATGTCTACATCAACTCTTTCCATGCCAAGCTTCATCCTCCAGAGTACCTCAGTCAGTTCTACAACCCGAACTTCAAAAGAGACAGGTTTGAAGTATTCGAACCCAAGCTGTTGAGTGCACGAAGAAAAATCGTCAGCATGAAGGGTAAAGGAAGAGCAGTGGGTATCTTGTACGACAACGGGTTTGTTCTTGGAGCAGTGATTGATCCAGAAAGTACCAATGCATTGTCGCTTGTGAGTTCTGTTTCATTTTCTGTGGTATGGCATCCTAAAGGCTCACGGATGTTGTGCATAGATTTTGATATCAGCGACAACGGATCGTTTGTGCTTGCCACCAAGGAGGGAACCGTCTACAAACGGCCATGCAACGTGGTAGGCAACAAACTAGTCAAGGAAGGCAAACCTATTCTTGTCCACCGGTTAGAACTGACCAAGAGAGTTAGCTGTGATTCATCATTCTCTACATTTGGAATTTTGAAGGACAGAGTTGATTCTTTACCTTTAAATTTACCTCGATCGTCATTGTGTCGGGATATCAGTACTCTTTCACCATTGGCTGGTTTCTCACTAACTGATCTGCCAGCTGATTTGAGTACTTTCAACTCATATTTTGTTGAAACCAGCATCAACAAGCATCATGTTGGTGGTAGAGTGGCTGATTATGAAACTGGAGTTCTGAAACTTGAAAAGCTTCTGCACGGAAATGATAAACTAAGCCAAAAATATATCATGAGATGGCAACCAAAAACAGACCATCATGAATTTTACACTCTACCGATTAACACATTTCAAGACTATTTGCACCAGCTTTCCGAAGTGAAACAGTTATATTCTGGTAAGAATGATGATACTCTGCAATGGACCGTTGAGGTCGAGGACTGTGATTTACCTGTGCATCCAGAGATTTTTGCTACTCGAAGTCTGGTCTTGTATTGCTTGTTTGAAGAATCTTCTGTGTTGAGTTCTGGCCCTACCACTATCAGTTCAGACGTTGGCTCCAAGAAAATAAAGTTTGAAGGCGTTCCTTTATTATCTGCTGTTGCACTTGTCTATTCTTTTTACAACGACTTCTCGTTGGGAAGCAATCATCAATTGAAAGGCAATGAACTGAGAGCACTTGACAAGGTTTTGGGCTTACTTGGTGTGGCACGCAGCTATGGATTGAATTATCAACCAAAACTGCTTCCTGAGGACCTCGTTTCTTTAAAGGATCCAAAATACACACAGTTGTTGGACAGTTACATTATTTGCAGTGACGGGACAAGAAAAGTATCGGGTTCGATTTTGTCGGCAAGATCTCTGTTCTTCAACAAATGTTACAGCCATAATGGCAAGTTCAGTTCAGGAAGAACCGCACATCTTGAGCATCTTTCCTGGTACCATTTTGATGTGGTATTGTCGTTTCTATATGGAGCAGATCTATTTAAGCTTTTGGATGATATTGAAGGGTTAGATGACCCTTACAACTTGATAAACTTCGGAATAGAACTTATTGAGATCAGCGACGAATTATTGATGCCTGAGCTCAAGGATTATGCTCAGTTCTATATCTGCGAATTAATAGATTCTGACGTTGTGGTGGAGCTCTTGAATTATTCCTTACAATTGAATGCCAAGAAATTGTTTGAAGAATGCTGCTGGTATATGTTCAATAACTTGATGGAAGTCATGAACAAGATCACCACCGCTTCTCTTAAACTACTTACTTCTTCTGTTTGTGGCAAGATCGACCGTTATTTCAAGTTTTTCTATCGGTTTAGGCTGGCCCTACCAATTTCTACAACTGCTTCGCAGTACCTGGCAAAAGGTGCCAATAAAATATTGTACCAGTTTCTCACTGACATTGCAAGTGTTAACAAAGAGTACATGAGTTCGGAGTCGAGCTTTGAGCCTTTGATTGACGTGAGAATCAACAAGCAGAAACCTGCCAAAATCAGAGTAGCTATGTCTGAGCAACGGCGTAAGCTGTCTATTGAGAACTCTGGATTCATCACCGGCAGTTTCAGCAGCAGCACCAGACCGTCATTTTCAGGTATTCTCGGGTTTAAAGGACGAGATCTTGGCGACTCTGCGATTGCTGACGAAGAAGAGGATACAGAGTTCATGCCAGTTGTGAACGGGCGACGTAGAAAGTCGTCCATGAAACCAAGAACTTCCAGTGTAGTTTCTGAAGACAGCTTAAAGGTAATGCCTGAGGAAGAGCCTCGTCAATGGCCAAGTTTGGGTGAGAAGCTGAGTGTTTATGGACAATTGGCCAGTCAGCTGGTTCTTCAGTCGAGTTCTCAGGCTGTTGATGGAAAAGAGAAAGCTGGGTTCATCAAGGCACCTCGATCGTTCAAGAAAACGGAAATTCTCATAAGCACGTCGAAACAGTCAGTGGCTCCCAAAGTGGTGAGTCCAAACTTACCGGTGGTGAAACCTGCATCGAATCCATGGAGTGTAAAAGGGGCACAGAAACCTACAAATTCTTCGTACTGGGATAAGCAAGATGGATTTCCTCTTTTGTCTACTCTGGCTGTCGAGAAAACGGTTAATGTGACAAAGCAAGAAGAACCTAACAAGGAATCGAAAGAGGTTGTCACCAAGACTTTGGCCGAGATCCAACAAGAAGAAGAGTTCCAAAAATGGTGGGAAGAAGAGTCTCGAAGAATCCAAGGGATTACTGAGAATCAGAAGCCCCCAGTTAAAAATAATGGGAAGAAAACTGGATCAAAGGGAACTGATAGTAAGAAGAAAGGTGATTCTGTGAGACCAGGAGGTAACGGAAAACTGGGAAATGGTAAGAGTACTAAGAAAGAGAGACAGCAAAGTACAAGTAAGAAGGAAACTGGAGGAGAGAAAGAGAAAGCCAAGAATTCTGATCCGCATAGTGCGAGAGATAAAAACGGTGCAAAGCTGAGTGGAAAACAAAAAATCAAGGAAGGCAAACCGAAAGACACTACCAAATCGAGTTCGGCCAAGACTGAGCAGAAGCATAAGCCAGTTCCTAAGGAGGGAGTTCAGAATGGACTGACAAGTAAAGCGGGTGATGGTAAGAAAGACGGGAAGAGAAAGGGAAAAGGAGAAACCAAAGCAGAAGGTAAAGGGAAGGAGAAAATTCATGTTGATACCAGACCAGCAAATAGTGATTGAAGCTGGCAGACATTCTGTTCATCTAGGTTGGTTTTCTTCAATTGAGCCTAGACTGATCATCTACTATAGAGCCAAATCATCTTTGCACTAGGTTCGATATCATTGTTCTTTTGAGAATCTGTGGTAAACACTACTGTATATAACTTATAATGTAATAATACCAACACTACTACTTGTAAAGTCTAATCAAAATCTCCTGCAGGAAACCATGTTTGAGTGTCCATGTCCAAATCTGTCAAATCCACATTCTCTTCCAATAACTTCTGTTTCTGCATCTTCTCACCTGTTCCACGTGGTGATATTTTCATTTGACTATTTATCACTCTCCACCAAGGAACGTTACCAAGATGAAATTCTGCTCCAGTGTTATCGTCTCGAGCTAACACTTTCAAAGCTTGACCGACTTGCCGAGGATTATCTGGCCGTCCTATCATCCTAGCAATGTGACCTAGATGTTAGTAAAATACAAAGATAATTGATAGTCTGAGAGGGTAATAAGTGAATGAATTGCAATAGGAAGAATCAATGTCATCGGTATCCATCTGCACCTGACTAATTCATGATATGTCACACAATTAATGGATCTCTAAAATATACTGTTCTTCATAAACCTTTCTTTGAATCTTCTTGGCATCCATAGCTCCTCCTTCATTTTATTCATCTTAATCATTAAAATTCAAACATTTACTCACCATAAGATGTCACTTTGCCATAAGGAATCTCCTGCACTTGCTCATATACTGCTATTCGAAACTCATCTACATGCGACATGTTGAAACTTTGCTAAACTCAACTATCCGTGAATCAATTGTTCGAGCAAACCCCTCTCAAATCTACCTGAGTCTTCTGTTTAAAGAAGATCCCCTTTTTCAATCCAATCCCTTCGATTTAGACAGACAACACTCCTCTTCGTCGATGCAAATGCTTCTCGTTTCTATCATGCTGCACCGAAATCAAATCACATCACGTGATACTTCCAATTTAGCTGATCTGACTTGTACTGTACCAAGTATCCACATGTGTATGTACATGAAAGTATAGAGTTTGAACATGGAACTGAAGAAAGAGACTGAAGGAACGCCGTCGGTGTCAATGTTTGAAGTGGTTAATAGTCTTGAAACCAATATCAAGAGTCTTGTAAGTTTGAAAGTTGGGTAGTTGTGAGACTGATGTCATATTGAATTGCGATAACTAACCAATTAGTTGGAGAAAGTTGAGGCTGCAGATAAAGAAATACAAGATCGAGTGGATGTGATAGGCAAGAGACTTGATAAGTTGGAGAAGCAAGGTGGGGAATTGTGATGGGTGTGTTTATTGAGCTTATTTTGTTGTGAAGAGATAGTATATGAACAAGGGTGTGGATGGGTGTGTTACCATTATGTGACCGGTGTATCGACTATTGTGCTGGCATGAATCTTCAACAGAACGTGTCCTGAAGATCTTAGTGGACAGCATAGTGATGGATTGGTTGCTTGTATTTTAAAAATGAGTTTGAATGCATTGTTCCATAATGCTTTATATTTATATGGCTAGAGATAGCCAGCAGAGATCAACAAAGATCATAGGTTTTGAGTTAGTAGTAACTCGGTGTCCAATTTAACTAGTGTCAGAGAACTTGACATATAAGGGTGTGAGTACAGGTGTTTCATTGACAGCTTACTATAACTTACAACTTTACACACTTAGTAAAAGCAATCTTGTATAATTTATTAAGTAGCAGATGCCAACAACATGCAAAACTATGTTTACACGCTGAATCTCATCTACCTTTATCTTATCTATGTCCACGTCTGTCTCGTACCACCCTCTCCGGTACTCTCAATCGCTTATTTGATGTTTAATTTGGAATCAAGGGCCTTCTTAACATCGCCATAAACTTCGTCGACGCTTTTGTTACAGCTCAACTTGACCACTCTGCCCTGCTTGTCGAAATAGTCGACAACAGGCATCGAAGTCTCGTGGAAGGTCTTGAACCGTTTCTTGATGCTTTCGACATTGTCGTCGGCACGGCCACTGGTCTTTCCACGTTGCAAGATCCGGTCAAGCATCACCTTCTCTGGACATTCAAAGAACAAAGTGAACGAGCTTGGTGCAATTTGTTCTTCAAACGAAAGTGCTTGGTCCATCTTACGTGGGAACCCGTCAATCAAGAAACGGGTGTTGCCTTTCTCGTTTTCAGCTGTTATGGCATTCTCCAACAATTTAAGAGTGATTTCTTGTGGAACGATCTCACCGTCTCTAATGTACTGGTCGATCAACTTGCCCACCTCAGAGTCTGGCCGTTTCTGTTCGGCACGCAACAAGTCTCCAGCACTCAAATGAACAAACCCAAACTCTTTAACAAGTTTGGCACACTGCGTACCTTTTCCGGAGCCTGGACCTCCCAACACAAAAATCACAGAGATTTGCCCAGGCTTGAAAATTGGCAATTTCGATGGTTCGACTGCTGGCATTGGTGCTATCGGTTAGTAGACAGTTCAACGAAGAAGGCGCGGTATATAAAGTCCGCAGATGCAGACCGTAATATAAAAAGAGTCACTCACGTTTCGAAGTATAAGTGGCAGCTGCCAACGATGACCCTCCAGCTAATACGGCTAAGAGAAGCAAGATCTTGAATTTTCCAGATCCAGATCCAGACGATGAACTCTTTGACTCATTGGAATAGAATTTCCGGCCAGAGAAAACCGGCAATCTTCTGTTGATCACCAGAGGTTGAATAAACGATCTGGCAACCGGGCGCAATCCTGCTCGGGACGCGCTTTTCAAAATAGTAGGAAGCATCATTGGCATATGTTCTTAGACAGCTGGACAAGTCCATGTGAACTAGAACAGGTCACTTGCAAGTTGGAACCGGTCGGGGCTCATAATTGAGGTTCAACATGATCCAGATGGAAGGAACACGGAACGGTTTGGCAGCCTGAGATAGAACAATTTTATTCGAGCCACTATCGAAAAAAATGGAACTCTATTTAAAACTTATTTGAATATAAGTATGATTATCGATGAAATTGAAACGATTAAGACGCATGTGTAGGTATGTGAATAGTATAAGTATGAGGAGATGTGAGGATGTGAAGCGCTGAAAGTTGAGATGAGGAAAGGATGTGTGTGTGTATGGATGTAGAAAGCCGAAAGTCAAAATGTACGAATGTATTTATAGTTAAGGTATGGTGTAAAGATGTATGAAGCGAAAGTTAGAATGTACGGATGTATTTATAATTAAAGTAAGGTGTAAAGATGTATGAAGCGGATATAAATATGTAAGGATGAACTTTGAACTGTACCACAAGCGCGATAGTTATGTGTGGATGCACAGAGACACCGCTAAGCACGATGGACGATGCATGGGTGTAGTTCTGGTGTAATGATGTTGTGGCCGGTACATAAATGTAAACAAAACGACCAAAACCGTAACTCGGCATCATAGGCTCAACCATTTAGAAATCATGCCTTAGAGTAAAGTTGTATTCTCCAGTAGTGTGTGCGGCAGTTTGTTTGTTGTACTGTGTTGTGTTGTGTTACGTAGTGTTGTATGTTGACCGGAAAAGGCTGCTGAAGATTTTATCAATCCTTTCATTGGTTTATCTTGGCTCTAAGCTTTTGTAAGATCTCATCAGTCACCTGTGCGTCGTATTTTCGATACAACTCGACCAACTTGTCGCCTGTGAGATTATAACTTACCACCTTCAGTTTCAAGTTCAACAAAAAGTCGTATATCTCGTCGCTGGACTCGAACTCCTCGACAAAAGAGCTCTCGAAAAAATCAAAGATTGCCAAGCCAATCTTGAACAACGCTTTCTCGCCGTCAAGGCAAAACATTATGTCCCACACTCTGAAGAGAATATGTTTTGGTAGCACGGTGATGAACAAAGTGAGAAACCAGTTGAAAAGAAAGAGATTGAAGTCTATATCCATGGTGTCCACAAAGTAGGTGTATAGATCTGGGAGGCATGTCCGAAGAAAGTAATTAATAAACAACGTGGCGTGGGATTTCACCTTGGTAAATGGTACCGTGAAGAAATCGCAATCCAACATGTTGGCTATAAGATTCTCAAAGCACGCAAATATCTCGTGCTCGTGAGCAAACACAAGAAGCAAGTTACCTACAATCACATTCATGCCCTGGCAGTAACCTACTTCAGGATACTTTCTAGCAAATGCGGTCAACACTCGTCTGAGCTTCAACATCCCAGGACCAGTCTCGTCTTTGAAATAGACATTTCCTCTCATGGTTCGAATATAATCGAGATGGATCTGTCTTTCGGAGGTCCTCATAAGCTGCACTGATGAATCTTCAGGAGATACCTTGTACTTGTCGTAGAACTTGTCGTCTATCAAACTCTCGTATTCTCCTGGAACTTGGATATCTTTTGACCCTGAACAAATCAGCCAAATTTTTGCTCGTACGGTCATTGGTACCCCTTCATCCACGTAGTCGACTAACTTAGCAAACAAACTGGGGCTTTTCTTCTTCAAGAGCACTCCGAACTTCCCAATGATATCTTCATCGTAATCTCCAGTGTGTTGTGCCTGGAGCTGTTGCACCTCCACAAAGAAGCCATCCCATTTGGCTTCTTGGTTGGTAGATTTCGGCTCTGGCGAATTGCTGAGCGACATCAAACTTTTCTGCCAACCTGTTGCCAATTGCCCACGTCTCAGGTTCTCTAAATCTCCATACACATCGAACGAGTGTCTTGTGTCCAGTTTCCCGTTCTTCAAAAGAGTGGGTGGCATCTCTACCGTGGGGGTGATTCTATCCAACTCCATCGGCACCCCCGACGGCACAAAATCGTCCTCGACAGTGAAGAATGCATCAGCATTCAACACCAAGTCAAGCTTGTTACGAGTCTCATTCTTCCTCACCTGGATCTCAGGAAACGAACCTTGCTTGGAATGTCGTGGCTCTCCATTCTTACTAGATAAAAGCACACTGTTCAAACTCTCATACACCACCAGCGACACTACACTGTCATCAGAGTCATCTGCAGTAGACAAATCCAGCACCGACAGATTCAGAGACTTTCCCAAAGCATATCGTACCGGCTTGGAACTAGCGGTCAGAATCTCTGTTGTAGGCAGTCGCTTTCCAAACATGGGGCACCTCACAGAAACCACTCACCACGATTCCCAGAGTTTGTGAGTTTTCTTAGCCGGTGCTGCAATCTTCTGATTGCCACAGTCACTGGTCACTGCAGTTTCTATTGGCCAGTGTGTGAAACAACAGTGCCAGAATAAGTCCAGCAGTATCCAAGCAAAGTATGTTTCTGTCCAGCATATGCCTGTCAAAGCAGCTGCAACACCAGTTTAGGATCCGTGCCATTGGTACATGCGTCGCTATACGGTAAACGAAAATTCGCGGTTTCTGTTGACACTCTTTTACACCAAGCACCGGACCAATTCCTTAGAAAATGAAACTTTTGGCTTTTGCTGTCTCGCCGTTGGCGTTATATTATGTGTTCAACGTGTTGTTTCACACCTGGTTGCCGTCGCAGTTCATTTTCGATCATCAAGAGCTCCAGGACATTGTTCAGTCGGCCCTCGTAGAACGAGAGATCTCCAACGCAACCACCTTCGAGTTTCTTGAACTGATCCAGACAAAAATCGGAGCCAAGTACGGTGAGAAATACATTAACAAGCTCAACCCACAAGAATGGGTGTTCAACAACGCTGGTGGAGCCATGGGAACTATGTTCATCCTTCATGCTTCGATCTCAGAGTACTTGATCTTCTTTGGTACTGCCATTGGTACTGAAGGACACACTGGTATGCACTTCTCCGACGACTATTTCACAATTCTCCAGGGGACCCAGCATGCTTCGTTGGCTAACTCGTTGCACAGAGAGACTTACCACCCTGGAGATCAGCACTGGCTTCGTAAAGGTCAAATCAAACAGTACTCGATGACTCCAGAAAGTTGGGCATTGGAGTTGGCTCAAGGATGGATTCCTTCAATGCTTCCATTCGGGTTTGCTGACAGTTTTAGTTCCACCTTGGACTTCCACAATTTCGGTTACACGGCCTATTTGACTGCTAGAGACATGATTAAGAACCTTTTGCAAGGCAAGTTCTGATTAGTATAGAGATGTTATAGATAACCAGTAAACCACCCCCTGATATAAATATATTCACTATATGATATAAGTTTCTCATTCACTGTAAGATTCTCTAATTGAATAATATTTGTCTGCGGCAGTGGTTGTGTTGATAAGTGGTGGATGGTGCATGGTGCTCTGTCGTTCCCAGCATGAGAAGCCCACTAATGTATCATGCAGTCAAGGTATTCAAGTTCTCCGGTTATTCTATTCTCTTCTCTTCTCTTCTCTTCTCTTGTCTCCCATTGCCTGATCTCATCGCTTATTTTCTTGTTCCTACCTGTTTGTTTTCTTTCTCTTTTGTTTGGTTTCTTGAACGTTCAATGTTTCTTCTCGATCTTCAGCATCATCTGGATGCGCCTTACATGATGGGAAAAAGTTCTTGAATGTTCAGCCAACTAAACTACTGGTGCCTCAATAAACACAAAGCAGCTAGTTCGAAACATAAAAGAATAAGTCAGTGTGGTTTACTTTACATTCAAATGGCTCAAAGGTATTAGTTCTGAAGTAATAGTTCTCAGCTTGCAGTATTCGGTTCTCTCGTCAGATTGACATGATCGGCAATGCTATGTTTAACACTCCCGACATTACTACTACATTACTACACTTTAGCTATTGTGTATTGATCAGTAAGAATAAATTGTTTGTCTATTAATCAGTATATCTATAATTCAGTTCCTGCCTGATCACCCCAGAGTAAAGTCGTATCGTTCAATATGTAGAAATGATGTCCTTGGAAGCTCCGGTGCCCGTAATCGTGCTGCTGCCTGGAACCACAAAATTTTGTGATTTCGCCGGAACTGAAGCTGCGCTCACAGACACTGCTTCTGCAATTCCTATCTTCATGTTTGGCATGTCGAAATACAAGTAGGCGGATTGGATGAATGGGCCACCGAGAACCCAGGTGGTTTTCTCTCCATTGTATAGGAGCGTTTTGCACAAGTTCTTCGACTTATCGACTACGATGCTATCGAACAACCAAATCAGAGTAGGCAATTTAATTGTCTTCGATCCGATCTTGAACTCGATGTCGGTCATTCCTTTGCCGTCACAAGGTGCAAGGTAGAACTTACCCGTGAAACCATAGGAAAGAATCTTGAGCGTTGAAGGAACCTGGATATTGCCGCTTCCTGTGTCCAAAAGTGCAAGGATGTTTGAGTACAGCTTTCCTTGGAATTTGGTGGTAACTGAGGCTGCAAAATATTTCATATTGGTGTAAGTGATGTATTCTGCCTTCACCATTTCCAAGGTTCCCGAGAATTTTGATTTATCTACCCCACCAAAGAGCATCGACCCCGTTCCTTCGGTCAACTTGTTGAAATATATGGAGTATGCTTGGTTTTTAATGAGACCCTTCTTCTCCATTTGTCCCAACAAGGTTGGATAGGTGGAAGTAGTCACACCCTCTTCTTTCAGTCGACTATAAAGTGTAGAATGATATTCACTTCCTATTCCAAAAACCCCATAATTGGACAAAGTAAGCTCACCGAGCCCTACAGGAACACTAGCCACCAGAGTCCCTTGAAAGGTGAGTGTTTCAGTGGACCACGCTCCGGAAGCATAGCTGTTAACGATGTTATTACTGGAATCCATCGTCAACTCAGCGTACGCTATATAAAAGTCAATATCCTTGAGTAACTTGAAGGTTGACGACTTAAGATATGCGAACTCCACTCCTGACTTGGCCTCGGGTCCTTCTGACATGAGCATGTCCACCACACTCGATACATAACTCCAGAGGGCTTTAGTTTTTTTCTTCTCGGCATTGGCCGCTTTCTCTCTAGCTGCTTTCTCGATTTCGTTTGACCCAGGCCCTGGCACCCATATATCTGCCGACCCAGTATCTACAAGAAGCCTGACTTCTTGCTCTGGAGTTCCGAACTTTAGACCCTTTGTGAATGCCACCGTTCCCTTCCGTTCGAGCAATATCTCATGGGGTCCTGAAGACAGTATCGATGCACTCAGCACATAGTGAGCTAACTGAAGTATTAGTAATAAAGCGATCATTTCCTAAAAACTGTATCACAGTGCTTTAGAGAAGGCTCTCTAGTTTTTTTGTGCCAGCAAGGTCTACTATTATGTAGCATTTTCTCGTGAGTAACCGTTGTGGGTCGATGTTCGGCTAGAAATCTTACCTGCATATGGGTGCATGTGAAACATTGAATCTCTGGTATCTAACACAGATCCGTTGTGGTTCGATCTATGAGCTGCGAATGTTCAGATACGAAGAATTCTTTGTTGACTGGAATAATCGATTAAATATATAGAGAGTTAAGATTGTCAAGTCACTTTGTTACTATGTAATGCTTGTGGATTACATATAATTACGGTGACTGGTAATTTGTCGTAATTCGCTTCACAGTATTATGTGCATCCGATATGTACCAATTAGAAACAACCCCATTCTCGCCACCAGATTAATTGGATCTGCATTAAACAAACAGTATTTTCATAATATAACTATGGATCCCTTCGACAGTCGTATACAAACCAAACCATTCAACAACAAAACCGACTACAATCAATCGTTCTCAAAAAGCTTAATTACATACATTCTCGACACTTTATCAGACACTTTATTCAGTATTAGAAGTAACTCGAATATTGACTCTCTCCAGTCAGTCGCGCCATAGTAGCAACCTCCGATCACACATTCTCATTGCTCAGTTACCATCAAAGTTCATTCTCTCGATAAACTCTGGTAACTGACTGATTATTCTTTCCTCAATATCATCGCCCTTTCCACTGACGACTTTGATCACCAATTCATTGAGCTCGGTCGACCCAAGAATATCCACATGCTCCGAGGTTTTCGAGCCTCCTCTAATATCAAACCGTTCTGGCTCATGTTTCATCTCCACAATCTTCACTTTGGCATTACCTGGGTTGTAAATAGAGTTAGGCTCCTTCCATTTGTGGCACATGGTGTGTGTGAGAAGCGAAACAGTACCATCTCCGTCGCTCACCACCACTCTGTCTTTGTCTCCATAGGCCATAGAGACATTGAGCTTTGAAATCTCCTTGTCTCGTTCCTCTTGGTACGTGTAGGCACGCTCAGTAGGATTACCAATTCCGTAAAAGCAGTAAATCTTGAGATCTGGCGCATTTGGCAATGGGGCCTCGAGTGGGTTCGACCATTTTGAGTGGTCGTGATTATTCTGTTCGAGCTGCTGGCTGGTTGTGCTAATGCCGTAACTGTACTGTTCCATGACTCTGTTTTTGAACCAGTCTGGAGAATGCTCAATGAGATAATTGATGGAGTCGTAGACCGTCAAGTTCTTGCTAGAGAACGTGCCAATTTCTTCTTTGAACTGGATAAAGTTACCGTACGTACTGTAAGAAGACTTATTGGTCCAAACATCGTCAGGAGAGTGGGTGAGATTGCCCCACACCGCATCTCCACCTTTAGGAAACATACTTGCAATTCCTCCAAACGACCGCAACATCTCAAGACGTTCAGCTCGGCTGAAAAACTTCTCCAAGCCATAAACTGCTGCTGCGTTCAATTGAATTGTGTCCTTCATTTCCCCAGAAAGTAAAGCGGTTACGGCTTTAGGAGTTCCCAAGGTCGATCCTGAGATGTCTATCACCGACTCGATGTTGTCGTTGACCCAGTTAGGTCCACAGTTGCCGTAGCCTGGACCGGAAGCCTCCACCCATTTCAAGAAGTAGAATATCACTTGGGAACCCATGGAATGGCCAATCAAAACGCTTTTCTTGCCAGTCTGTTGATTGTGGACCTCGATGGTGCTACGAAGTTTGGTGAAGTAATGGTCTCTGCGCTCCAAATCCAAGTATGCGAGTCTCCAATCGTAAGCAGCCAATGTCATTTCGTTTGGCGAGTACCCAAGCACTGCAAGATTACTGACGATCTTGTTCCAGATCCAGTACCCTGTAATAAAGAAATCAGCGGCCTCGAACCCTTGGGCTGCGCGGACCTTGAAATGTGGAGGATCAAGTCCGGTCTGTGGGTCAAGCATGATATGTTTCAACCAGCAGTTTTTGTTCAAGAACATGGCTTTAAGCATGTAGAACGACCCCCAGAGCCGCTTACGGAAATGGGCGTCAGAAGGACAATCTGGTGTACCTTCAAGACCCCAACTTTCAAGTCCAGTACTGATAACTCCTGGGACCATAACCACAGGGTACTCAATTGAGTAATTCAGATCGAGCATGAACCGACCAACCACGAAGTCGTCGGTGGTAGGCACAGATTTCTCTTCAGAGACTCCACGGGCCTCGTTGAAGGTCTTGGCCAAATTGGCAGGCAAGTTACCTTTGATTGCTTCGATGTATTCTTCAAAATCCAAGTCCAAATCAAAATCAACACCGTTTTCCTTGGCACCATACAAGGCAGCAAGAACCACTACCATTGCCGAGACAAATACTGGATGTTAGTAACAGAAGCTTGCCAATGTGCTGAAATACTCCAGCAATTGATAGATCTATCAAACGCGATGTATGAGATGACACTCACTGGTTGCAAGTTTGTGCAGAGCCACATATGACCACACGGTGTTGAGAGACGGAGCCAGCGGCTGCTTTGGCTTGACAGTGCGAGGTTTTTTCGACGATTCTGGTTCCGCCATTGCTCGTGGGTGGGTTGTGGAAAGATAAACTGATACAAGAAAAACAGTCGCAAATTTTATGTACGAGAAATCCGGAAGCACATGTGAGACAGGATCCGGAGAGCAAGGGTAGTGTGGACAGACTGAGTATTTAAAGAGATCTCCAGTCCGACCATCATTTTTAGAGTGTTTTACGGGTTCGCATCTATGGGTTTTTTGGAGTTTGGTTCAAAATTCTATGAAGCGGGTAGAGGTTCTACGAGTGTGCAGCACTGATTAAGCCGCAACTTGCAACTGTCTGTATCGAATATAATTGCTATAGTTTAGAGGATAGGCGATGAGTGATGAGCCGCCAAGCAGATGCATTGGAACGCACAAGGTTCCGGGCGGATTGGCTCTAAGCGTGGGCGGGATAAGCGAGCGAGACTGAGGCGAACTCCAAAGGAGCTGAAGTGATGTCCAGGTGGTGATGTCCAGGTGGGCAGCCAGACCCAAGGTCTCGGGATGTACGGATGTGTTTAGGAGAGCAGAATCTAGGCGAGCCTGGTGGTGTAGAGGTGTGTTTAGAAGGGCCTAGGTGAGGTAAGGGTGTGTTCAGAACATTACAGCCCAGGTGAGGCAAGGGTGTGTTACTTCTGAAGTAGAACCGCGAAGGCTACAGCCAATCAGGAAAAAGGCGCCGGGTCGCCGGCAACGGTGGAAGCCCAACGGAAGTCGCTTGTCTTGGGCGGGTTGGTGACTCGTAGCATTTAAATAGACGGCACTTGGTGGCTCCTCACACTCTCTTGAAGTACAGCCCAAATTCCAATTTACAGTCTGAGGCACTCATGCACACCCCATTACACCCCATCCTCTGTCACCCGTCACCCCTATGAAGTCACGTGCAATGTTGCCATACTTACGTCCACCACACTGGCCAGTATATAAGACACAAGCTTCCACAATTATTTTCATGTCTTAAGATTTTCATTTTCAACATGCCTGTCTGTTCCCTTTCCCCTTGACTTATACCTCTACATCAAAATGACTTTACAATGATGTTGTTACCACTGACTCTGAATTGAGACTCTCACCAGCAGACCCCGACAGGCTTATTCAAAACCCGATAAGGCCCCCGATTAAGGCAGAAAGGCGAGGCCCCGCGCCCAAACCCCGATATGACTCACGCACCCTTGTGGTAGTAGCGAGGAAAAAGACGGGCCCGCCGCCACTTGTAGAATCGTGATTGGTCAGTTTTACGGCGCCGTTGTTATCAGAGGTCACTGTTTTTCCTTGTTTGTGGGTATTTAACCTACTGATTTACACGATTTTCGTATTAGACTTCCCTATTATCTACACAGTAACTTAACTGTTTTAACCGTTTTTTCCATGCTTTCCTCCGAAAACAACCCACAATTGCAAGACTGCTTGGTGTCCATGAAGGACATCGAGGTGGATCTCGCCAACTCCAAGATCTCGAGCCCTTCTGAGAGTGTCAGTCTGGGCAGCAGCAGCGTGTCTCTCGAGGACTATCCTTCGGAGTTGGGAGTCCAAACCATTGCTCAGCTTGCTAGTTTCCGTGAGAAGGTTCCATTTGTCTCGAGTAACGACAAAGTGTTTCTTAACTGCTCAAGTCAGATCCCATTGAACACTCTTGTGGTCGACTCGATTACCGATTTCTTTAACCAGAGATGCGAGTCTGCAGACCCTGAGTTCATTAAGTTTGATGCCATGGTGGAACAAACTCGCCAGTTATATGCAGGCCATATTGGTGGTGATGATGTTTGCTTTACCAGGGACTCCTGCGAATCGTTACAGATCCTCCAAAACTCTGTTTCGTTTTCCAAAGGGGACGCCGTAGTGATCTTGGACAATGAGTTCCAACATAATGGATTCTCTTGGATTGGGTTCGCCAAAAACCACCCAGAGTTAGAGTTGGAGATCCGAGTGATCGATACCGGTTGTGACAAGAACTTTATCTTGACTGGCGACAACATCACTCCGTACATCGACAGTAAGGTTAAGGTGATTTCTCTTAGTCGTACCATGTATCAATCTGGACTCCAAAACGATATCAAGTCGATTTGCTCTAAGTACCCAGAGATCCACACCATTGTGGATTTGACCCAGGACGTTGGTTTTGGACCTGTTGATGTTCAGGCCATGGGATGTCATGCAGCCTTCTTCAGTGCTTTCAAAGGATTGTTTGTTCCTCAAGGATTGGGTATTTTGTACATGAGTCCTAAGATGTTGAGCGAGACGAAAAAGATTCCACCTTTTGTCAACATCAAAGGATTGGCTAAGTTCAACCCTGACGTCTTGAGTGTCGATACTTCCTTTGCATTGGAGGACAGCTTGCACACTGGAGTCCAACGGTACGAGCACTGTAACAAACCAAATTTACAGATCTGTGCATCGCACGCCATGTTGAAATTCTTCAACGAGTTGGGCACTGACAACGTTAAGACTTACTTGAGATTTCTCAGACAGAAGACCGAGCAGATTTTGTTGCGCCATGGAGTGGAACTTGTAGCTGACTCTGTCTACTGTTCGCCAAACATCGTGGTCGCTAAGATCAGCAACCCTGCCTGGATGGCTCACTTGAAGAGCAACGGGGTGGTTGTTTCTCAGTTCAGAAACATTGTGAGATTCAGTATTGGAATCTACAACAATGTTGGTGATCTTGAGAGATTGGATGAGGTTATGGGTCTTGGTAAAGGATTGCCATACAATTAGGTACGGAAGGTTTCAGTTTCAATGCCTCCGAGGTAGTATGGTTGTTTGCTTGATATCATCTAGATTTGGTTCGATATAATAATTGGTTTTAGTTTAGCTCATCAATAGCTCATAATTTGGAGTTTCTTACAATCGACCGTAGTAAGGGTTCAGATGTCTGCGCGTATCAATTCTTAAAACTAGTGTCAGATTCGCTAATACCAGTGACAGTACTAGTGTCAGATTCGATAATATTAGAGACAGTGCTAGTGTCAAATTCACCGGTATTAGAGACAGTGCTAGTTTCACGTGCAACTTGAATAATAGACACCTTGATTTCTGTTACTGTCAGATAGCACGATGCTCGCGCACAAATATTACTTAACCATATTGTGCACATCATGCATGTTGATACTATCCACGGTCAATCTTTCAAGCATATGACTAAGGGTGTTGTGAGCACCATTTCAAAAGACCATCAGGATCCGCGATTTTAGTGGTAGCATCTGCGCAACACTTTCCTGGTAACAATAGTATTTAGGGCATATACGAAAGAAGTATTGAGAGTTTGCGTTGAGTTCTGCTCAACATTTTATTGACAATGTGATAATCCTGGAATCAGAAAAACATCTACTGCAGGACTACACAAAACCTTGAGAAGTGCTAAGTTTATTGTGTTTGCTTCAATTAAAGTTATCTGTCATTTCTATCGTAATTCAATGTTCCTACATAATCTCTGAGTTTCTTGCTATTTTTAATCTTTTTGTATGTCCATCTCTTGCGTTCTGATTTGGGTCAGAATTCGCTTTTTTAGGATCTCACTATAATATGTGTGTATGCAACTCTATGCACGTATCCGCGTGCGTGATAATTTCCACCTGGCAGTGTGGTGTCTTCAGTGAGACATCCATGGTTTCAGATATTTCTGCTACAAGAGTATTAGCCAGCAGGATCTGGAGTAGAAACGGCCGGAGTGAAGTGGCAAGAAGCAAGGGCGAAAACCACGTGCTTAGAGGATAATTTGTTGGGTCTACTAAGATAATCATGCAATCATGTAATGCGAAAACGAAATGAATCAAAGTGGAAGTGTCTAATGCTGTGAGAAAATGCTGGATCAGAGAACTGAAAGAATTAAAAGTTGAAGTCGAAATCGCCAATGGTAAATGGGTTCTCGAACATTTCAACTGGGGCAGGGTCCAACTGCTTGAGTCCGAAGCTCGAGTTGTCTTGAAGTAACGACGACAAGTCCACTGAACTGTCGTCGTGGGTCTGGTAGCTGAGAGGCTCGGCATCAAGAGGTGCAAGCAACACTTCTTGAGATCTTGGAGCAGCTCCAGAGTCAAGAGCACCGTAGAATCCTGGGATAGGATTGAAATCAAGCTTAGTAGGCTGCTGGCTGCTGAGCACGTAGCCAGAGTTGGATGGGTGTGCAAATGGGTCTTGCTCCAACGGACTGAGGTCGATCTGGTTGGTGTCCTCAAAGGTATTAGCAGGAGCAGTATGAGTAAGCGGGGTGGCAAACGTCTCGACTTGATGTGTCTGTGGCGTACCTGGGGTGAAGTATTGGGTATTGCTCATTGGATATTGTAATGGAGTAGAAGCACGACTGTAGAGCGATGCTGCAGGCGAAGCAAAGTAGCTAGAGGCATGGTATGCTTGTGGGGTGCCGAATCCCATTGGTAAGTGGTCCTCGGAGTAAGACTTGAGAGGTTTTGAGATCTTGGAGCCGTTGACTCCAGTGAATTTTTGTTTTCTGGTACGGATCTTGCATCCGGCTTTTTTCAACTGTTCGTTGAGCATTGGAGAAGCTTCCAATCCGTCAAAGGCAGCATCACTGTAGACAGTGAACTTGGACGAGTATACAGTAGCTTTGTTCCAGTGGACAAGTTTTGGTTGGCCTGGTCTGTAGGTCTGGAGTTCGAACAAATCAAACTTCAAGCGGTAGTCACCTCTGTATCTGACACTCAAGTTGTCAAATACTCCACATGCAACGTATGGACTGCCTTTGTAGAACTGTGCTGCCACAGTGGTAGTACCCTTGAGCACATCAAAGTCCTCTTGGGTATTAGTTTCGGCGGCAGACTTAGATTTTCTTTGCTTTTGCATGAAGCTTTCACTGTCAGCAAAACCAAGGCATTCGATGGTGGCTCTGATGAAGTAAATGCCAAGAGAATGTTCAATGACATTGTTACCAGAATCATCCTCGAGCTTCAATTGAACGATTGGTTGAGGGTCGACAAGACGACGGGAAGAGTTCTTTGTTTCTTTGCGTCCGCTCACACGGGCCTTGACTGGTTGTTGTACCACAGCAAGTTCAACACTGTTGTGAACTGAGGAGAGCTCATTGAGATTGATCTCCTTGACTTGGTGCTTGAGGAACTTGACCATTGTAGGAAAACGAAGGGACTGTTGTTATTAGACTAGAGAGTGAGAGAGAGAACGGGTTTGTGTGATGGATGCAAAGAAATTCAGAACGTTGATAGATGGTCCATTAGAATCCGGACAGCACCGTTGTGTTATATACCGGCTTGATCGAGGAATTATGTTTCACTCTACTGCATGATGGTGTTTTATGGTGTGGTAGCGCATACACATGCATTTAGATACATCGTACTGGCTGGTGGTAAGCCAGGGTCGCATTGCTTGATGTCTTACAAGAATGAGGAAAAATAGAATTAATCATCGAAAACAGTTGAATTTGACCTTAGAGAAGTGTACATTCAAACGATCGGTGAAGAATCAAGGGGAGTATCATAGTAATCGCTGTAATATATTCAGATCTCGGCATCGGGTCCTCGCCAAAATAAGCGTCCCTGTGTATTATCACGCATGTCTCTGTTTCTATATGCGGCTACAGGCATATCCTCTAGAACCTATTTATCCACTTGAAACCTAGAGTTGAAACTGACACTCAATCGGTCAGTAACGTACAAGAATTTGGCCCTGGCCAGTTTCTAGTGCAACCCCAACTTATTTAGGTCTGCATGGTAGGGCCGGTGACTCAAATGGGACGTAACCCTGGGACCTGCTACACCTTAGGCTGAGCTTGGTACGGCCTCCACAATAGAACCACTGTTTGAACATTGGCACTAGCTCGATGTCTGTGTAGACATGGAATTCAACATCCCTGAGAACAATCAGAGATTCGTCAGAGTTGTTACAAGCGATTCGTTCTGATAAGTTCCTACGGTTCATGAGACAAGGTTCAATCCTCAAGAGTTGTATGTGTCGCGGAACTCAGACACTGCAAGTCCCGATCCGTGCAACCGTGTCACTACATCTCAACGTTATGGAGTTCAGCGAACAAACAGCAAACCTTCCGTGAGCCATTACTGTCCTGATGTGGAAGGTAATACAATCTGGTTAATTGCAATCATGTCTATTTGATACTCGCTAAACGAGAAATTATCTGTAATTAGCCAAGCGCACACAGTTGCAATTACTAAACCTGTTAAGAACTAATGTTAATACCTTCTGACAATGCTAAAAAACTGCTGGTGTCTAAAACTCACTATTTCTTGTAGTCTGTTAACCCTTGCAGACCTCCGTAGCCAATTCCAGCGGATTGTATCGGCGAGGGATCTAGTAAATTGCGTCGGCAGTTAGTTCGTTTTGGTGATGCAAGGGCTGCAGCAGGTGTTAGAGCACCCACTATTCGGACAGGAGCTGTTGCACATGGGTTGCACAGTGGCTTTGGGGGTTAATGTTCAAATGGACAATCAGGGGTAAGAGGCTGTTGACTGGTGGCGCTGAGGCTTTGAAGAGCTATTTGGGGTTGAGGGTCTGGTCCTATTTGCTGGAGAGTTGTTTATAACTTAGAAACATGGATTGATTGAATAGAAGAAAACGAAAGAAAGCGAGTCAAAGGTCGAGGGATAAAGGGGGATAAACTACCAAAGTACTCTGTGGCTTCTGTTACTCTTTTGATTCTCATATGTTGTATCTACCTGTGTTTATTTGTGTCTACCGGTGTATCAACTTTGTGTCCATAGTGACTCTCTAAAACAAAACTCTACTTCAACGAAACCGCAACATGTTTGAGATATTAAAGCATTAGTGTAAACAATAGTGAACAGCATTTCACACGCTAGAAACAATCAATACCATCTGGAGCTATCCAGTTGTGGTCGTCTGAACAATCCCACTAGTGGCTATTTCCCTGGCGTTCTCTTACAATGGTTAGTTACTTTCACAGCGCTGTTTCAAAGTCCTGCAAAAACTAGCAACAATGAAGCTAGCCATGTCACAGTTTTAGCGACTTCTGACCTCTGGTGAGTGTCACCAAGTCTAGCGAGGACTCTTTCCCCGGCATTCACTAGTATAGTACGCAGTGGCTACTTAGTCTGCTGGTTTCAAACCCTGCAGAGCAAGTCCAAGCTAGCCCCATTTTTTTGCACGCACACTAGTAACAACCCATTTTCTAGTCCCCAGCACTTCTCATTGGAAGAAATCTCAAACCAAAGCTCACCCCATCCAAACATCTTAGACTTGGAGCTCAGAGTCCTTCCTTGAACAGGATTGCATGCTAGTGTGGTGAGGGTAAAGTTTATGCATGGCGCATGTCTTACTTTCTGAACAAGATCACAATAACTCTATGCTGGCCGACCAAAAAATCAACTGAATCTAATAAACATAGGTTTCACCTGTAACTTCAAACCTACTTCCACCTAACGTTTGCGTCGTGGGGTTGTTGGTGCCGCGGAGTGAGGATAACAAGTGGAAACTGTTGAGCAACATTGCTTATGCATGGCGAGTTGACTCAGACAGGCTCGAGATTGTGAGCTGTTTGGGAAACGTCTTCCTGGACACAAATGTTGACCAAGCTTCCTAATACACCTTGTGAAAACTTATCATTCGGCCGAGTATGAGAGGCTAGAGAATCGGTTATGTCCAATTTTAAGTTAGCGTTGTGCTATTGTTGACAGGAGCTTATGATTAGTTAGTTACATCTCACGAAACTATTTCTGAGACAAAATCGATTCCGAGGGACTAAACAATAGCGGTTCTTCTGAGCTGGTGAGGAGACTAACTCAAAAGCAATCAAAAAGAGCTTGAAACAACTAAGCTATTTTGTCTCGAATGGCTGCGAGACGTGAAGCGTTGTGTGTATGATTTCTTCACGACTGAGGAAGCATTATTGAAACGATGGACTCCCGATATCCTCGGTCGAGATAATACTACGTGGCAAGACAAGGTATAGAGATTTATTATCAGCTGTTTGGTTTGATCGCTTTTCTTTTCTTTTCTTTTCTTTTCTTTTGCCATAAAAATTAGCTTTCCCTTTGCTAGTCTCTGTGACACCTGTCTTGTCGGTATTTGACTATTTACTGCGGTACAGTTGTCTGGTATTTAAGGTTGGCAGATGACAAAGAAGACTCTGCCTAAAATTCTTGGCTCTGGTAGTTTAAGCGATGACATGTTGTTTTAGCGTTTTGATTATGAATACTGTAGCTCTGCTGGGCATTTTTGTTCGTGGTTCTAGCTTCCTTCGACATGTTTTATGAAATTCATGTTCAACGACCATAATAATTCGTAACCATAACACATCTTCTTCCCTACATACATGCCTTTGGTTGATTTGTGCCGGAACTATATTAGCTCGTTTAGATGTTCATTTATTGTTTTCTAGTATTTCTTAATGACGACATTCATAACTTTCGCAAAGTTGAGCAGTTCTAATTCGGAATTTCAGTATCATTCCACGCATACTTGGTGTTTCTCACTCTACAGTCAATTGTTGCCTCGCATTCTCTGATGAACATAAACAATCTCTATGAAATCTCCTTTGAAATGTTTCAAGCTTCTTATGGAGTTAGTCGTGGAGACAGTTGCAACTTTACTTACAAGACTGAGAGAATGTTCATGCATGCAGAAAGTCGTTAACCACTTCCAAAGATACCGTATATCTACAAACGAACCACAACTACTTGACCATTTCTTATCCAATAAACTATACACAACCTCTCCCATACTCCAGCAGAAGCAACCCATTTCATCCCCTTTATTATATTGTTGCAAGCTTCTTGTATCAACTCAGCCTTCTGGAAACTACACGTTTGCTCAACCTCAATTTACTCCACATACACAAACCCAAATCACGCATATTTCCGTCACCACAATATCCAACCACCAAAAGACCCTCCTAACACCAAACAACAACTAATATCCGTCAACCCCGTCGCAAACATCTCATCCATCTACTTCATCACTACCAGCACCGCCCAAACACGTGACCACTATCCGGGGGCACCCGGCAGTCACGTTGTTTGAAAATTTTTAGAAGGCAACTCCTAAAACAATCTATCATCTTTGTTTGAGTAGTATAGATTCCTTGCGAACACAGTAGTTTGATTACTTAGAATGTCGGAACCAATCAGGCAAAAGGCAGCGGAGATTGCTGAGGCCCCTACTCCTCAGAACACCCCAGCTTCTCACTCGGGATCGTTGCTCAGCAAGTCTGCGACCGTTAACCCTAAGGTGCCTAAGACCATTGATGAAGAGGCGGAGGCTGAGGCCACCAAAAACGCGCTTGCCAACAACCCTGCGTTCTTGTCGCTTATCGAGGGCAAGCTCAACAACTTGGTTGGTAAGGACAGTGGGTATGTCGACTCGTTTCCACAGGCGGTGAAGGACCGTATCATCTCATTGAAGTCGATCCAGAAACGTCAGATGGAGTTGGAAATCGAGTTCCAAAAGGAGCTCTTTGCTCTTGAGAAGAAATACAACGAGAAGGCCAAGCCGTTGAACGACTACAGAAAGAAGATCATCAACGGTGAGGTGGAGCCTACTCCAGAAGAAATCGAGGAAGGAAAGGCTATCGAAGAGGAGCTTGAAGGGTCGGACGACGACGAGGATGAGGAAGACGACGACAAGATTGAGGAGATGGACGACAAAGAAACCAAGACCAAGAAGGAGGATGAGGAAGACCAGGAAGACAAGCCTGAGATCAAAGGTATTCCTGCTTTCTGGCTCACTGCTTTGGAAAACTTGGAGCCTATTTGTGAGACCATCACTCCTCGTGATACCGAGGTGTTACAGCACTTGGCCGATATCCGGATGCAGCACTTGGAGAAGCCTGGATTCAGATTGATTTTCGAGTTCTCCAAGAACGATTTCTTCAGCAACACCGAGTTGGTGAAAACTTACTACTACCAAGAAGAGTTGGGTTACACCGGTGAGTTCATCTACGACCACGCCGAAGGTTGTGAGATCAACTGGGCCTCGCCAGAACAAAACGTCACCATCAAAATCGAGAGACGTAAACAGAGAAACAAGCACACAAAGCAAACCCGTACCATCGAGAAACTCACGCCTACAGAGTCGTTCTTCAACTTCTTTGACCCTCCAAAGCCTCCTAAGGTAGGCGAGGACGACGAGAACGACGACGAAGATGACGAGGATGACGAGGAGTTGGAGGCCCGCTTGCAGTTAGACTACCACATTGCTGAGGAGATCAAGGACAAGTTGATTGCCCGTGCTGTTGACTGGTTCACCGGAGCTGCCATGGATTTCGTGGAGTACGAGGACGACGACTACAACTTGGACATCGATGAAAGCGATTTGGACGAGGACGATGAGGAGTCTGCCGAGGAAGGTGACGACAAGAACTTGAAGCAAAAAGATCCGCAGGAGTGCAAGCAGCAATAGACTTTGACCGCTCAGCTGTCGCGTAGCCATTAGCCTTTGTTCATTTTCATATAGTTAGTTCGGTTAAAATCATATCGGAGGACTTGCTGTAGATGTTGGTGGTATGTGGAACCAGGAACCTTTGCAAAGTTGATACAGTTACCCGGTCCCGAATTTAAATGCACGGTAGAAAAATTCAAGTAAATGCAATAATGTATTAGGCAGTGATGGTGATGTTTAGTACTGGTTTGAATGTATTAATAAGGAATCCCAGACTAGAATTGGGTGCTGCTGTACGGTATTATTCGTTTGTGCGAAACACCGGTTCAAATCGGAGCAATTTTGGACAAGTTACTGGAGGTTCAAGATTGACAGGGAAAGACAATAGAAAGAAATCACCAGGACAACGACGGAATGGTGAAGGAGGAGTCCCGAAGTTTGAGTTCAAGTGTAAGAGTTTTAAAGCTCTTGACTGTATGAATCATTTTGTGAAAACAGTGTATAAGAAGCTTAATCGGGAAGGGCTTGTGAATTTTGTTGATGCAGGTAACGGCAATAGCATAGAGACAGTGACGCTAACGAAATTGTTGAACAACAAGTTGACCAGTCTTAATTTGGATGAGCAGGGACTTATGATAGTCAATGTTGCTGAAGGAGATAAGGGTCGGAAAATTCCTTTGGTGAAACTTGTGGACAAGAGAACTGCCATTGACAAGTATACTAATGAATTGAGTGAGATTAAAGACCAAGAACTTGCCAGCGTGAACCTGGTGTTTGCTAGAAAGCTCAACAACAAAAAAAATGCTGCCAAATCCGAGACGCGGTGTGTGAAAGTGGGTTGGTCGATATCTGATTCTGATCTTGCAGGGTCCAAACAACGAGAAATCGTAGGAGCCATGTCTAAATCGCCAAGTTTTCTCATTTGTTTTGATTCTAAGGACCGGTTGAATCGGTTTGATGTGGATAGTATTGAAAAGGGAGTCGGCAATAAGTTCCAGGCAAAATTGAACGAGTTGGAATTGTTGAAGAGAGAGAAGACGTTACAACAGATGTACGAGGTCCTTACAGATACTGGACTTCAGTACCTGACGACTCAAGAGGGGACTTTACAAGGACGTTTGGTGATCAAAGTGACAATGGCAAAACAACAAAAACAGACTGATCTGGCAGAGGAGAGTATCAATGTTGCAGAGTTGGAAGGTTCGGATATGTTGAATGTGGATCTTTCACTGATCACTGACAAACGTCTTTTGAAAGAAATCCGCAAGAAACAGCGACAAGAAAAACATCGATTACGAGAAGAACGAAAAAAAGCTTCTAAGGAAGAACCCGGAATGGAATTGTAAACGACATGAACTGTGAATAGGTAATAATAACATGAACTGTAAATAGTTACTACACTTACTGCTGACGTAATTGGTTTGATAATCGAACTCTTGTTGCAAGGAGGGAATTTTTCATCTGCTATTCAAAGCAATTACGTAAGCAGAGTCGATGAGTGCGACGCGTAATATTGATGCAAGTTTCGAGTAAACTATGGAGTAAGTAGATGAGTGCGAATGTCCAAGCCGTTACAAGATGTCAAAGCGTCGTGTACTTCTGTGCCCAGTGATTTACGGCAGGATATTGCCAACAAGATCAAGTCTATGGGAGGAAAGTACTGTAATAATTTGATGAGTGATGTTACGATATTGGTGGTTGGAGATCGTAATACCGACAAGTACAGATTCAGTGTACAGAATCGTTCGGATATCGTGTTTGTGAAACCTCAAACTGTGATAGAATTATACAATGAATGGATTGATGGAGTTGATCTTGAAAATAAGCACGGTAGTGGAAATCTAGGGTTCTTAGAGCCAATGGAAGCTTTTGATGGAATGACGATCTGTGTATCTCGAATTAGTGGAGACAAAAAGAAAAAGTTGGTTGAATTGATCGAGTCGCATGGAGGCAGGGCCGCTGACAGTTTGACAATGCAGACAAATTATATGGTGACACAAGAGAAAGCAGGAAAACGGTACGACAAAGCAATCGAATGGAAGATCCCAGTTGTGGATCCATCATGGGTCAATGATTGCGTCCGTAGACAGGCGACACTTGATCTGCAGTACTACGATATTCTGATAGTGAAGAACCAGGAAAACATAGGGAAAGGATCGTGTTTGGTATGGAAGGAATTAGAGAAGGACCCTGGAGAAGCAGTTGCTACTAGCAAAAAGAGACAGTTTGTAGACAACAATGATGGAGATGATGAGATTCAACAGACCAAGAAAAATAAGGCCAGTCTTAATATTTGGGACAATATCATTAATGGAGGAGGTCAGAACGACAAAGCCACCAACGGAGTAGCTAGTTGGAAAAAGAGTAGTTTGAAAGGGGGTGGTCAAGACACTACTACTGACCAAGACACAAGTCATAATACAACCACAGACAAAGAGACTTGGGACCCAGAATCTAACAAACAGACTTTGTTCAAGGGGTTGAAGTTTATGGTGCATGGTTACAACAAGACACAAGCAGGGACATTAAAGAAAATCATCAAGTCGCATGGAGGACAGGTAGAAACCTCATTAGCTAAAGGCGTAGATTATGCAGTTATACCCAGCACGTTGTCTGCAAAAGAGTTGGGCAACCAGTTTAAAGGCAGTGGGATCCCGTTGGTCACTGAATGGTTCGTTGAAAGAAGTTTGTATTATAGTGAAGTGAAGCACGATATATGGGGCCAACCTATGTGGATGAACAGCAAGTTTTCTGAGGTGAATGGTGCCAGTAAGGTTGGAGTATGTGTCAGTGGATTTTCTGGAATTGAGTTATTGCATCTTGAAAAGTTGATTGGGTACATGTCAGGGTTTATGGAATTCAAAGAAAAGTTGACAAAGTCCAGTGATTTATTGATAGTGAACCCTGTGTTGTTGGGATTGAACAAAGACAATTCGCTGGCATTGTTTGACAACCCTAAAACGCGGAAATTGTTAACCGACTTGGAGTACAACAAGGTCAGTCTCCAATCCACAAAGAAGAAACTTATATTCTGTCAGACGAACGCGATCCCAGTTTTCGCTCCGAACTTTTTGTTTGAAGTGTTCTTGCTGTATGGAGACAACGATTCAGTCAAGCTTGATAGTGCAAGGTGGTGTATTTACTATCCTAAATCAGGTGCTGGCAATGGATTGGATAAGTTGATCAGCAGAGTTTATGGGCATCAACGGAAAGAGTGGGGCAGATTGTCGGGGAAAGCTAGTGAATCGTCGTTAAGTAGTAGAAACAAACCGTTGGATTTTGGCGAGGATTTGGATTTGAGTAATCCGGTTACCGATGGAGACGATAATGGAGGAAGTACTCAGATCACATATGGACGTGAGAAAAGATCTGGTCCAAAAAGAGGGTATGATATATAGTGGGTTGGCCATTGTTTGAGTAACCACATGCCATATATGGATGCCAATTGGTTTCACTAGAAAGTACTTTGCTAGTTGATTTTCGTTGACTCTTTCTGGGGTACTATCTCGAATCAACTCCTCGGTTGTGATGTTGGGATTTCTTGGCTTGGGTGATTGATGCTTGGCATTGTATTGCTGACATTCGCATGACAGAAGCACTTCAGCTAATATCAGAAACCTGCTGGAAGTTGAATATTATTCTAAGCGGATATCAGAGCAGTTATTACGGTTTTATTCTACAGCGGAATGGCCAAAGATGTTGAGGCTTGAACAGACATGGTGGTTGATGATTGCATATAGAATTACGAACAGACTAATAGTTTTACGACTACGTTTTTGTAACAGGACCATTGTACCTTTTCGCGGATTTTCACAGCGGAGCGGAGCATATCATAGTTTATTTCTCTAACATCGAGAACCTCTACATGACAATTTTACAACACCTACAATATCGACCGTTCGTATATTTGAGAAATGAGTTCATGTAATCACTATGCAATGCACTCAGGATGTGCATGAGAAACAACGATTCGCAATCAGCAATTGACAGGTCGGAGAAGCCTTGCAAAAGAGGTTAAGCGAGAACCAAAACGGAAACGTGATTAGGTGGAAATGGCAATCGTGTGGTGGGTTGAGTTTCGAGTAGCAACTAAAGATTTTTTGTGTGTGTAATCATTCGCCAGTCTTTGTTTTTTGGGTTCGTGTTTGAGAATGTTGTCGGTGGTACTAACAGTTAAGGATTGGCAAGATAGTCGGTGCAGAGAAACGTGAATACAATGTGAACCAGCATCGTTGGAATTTACGAGTTTTTTGTTGAGTTTTGGTCAGACTGATAATAATAAATAATTCAGCTACTGTGAAATGGACACGTAGAGATAGATACGTAGAGAGCGGAGGTGTGAATGGCTGGCCGTGAGTGTTGATGTGAGACACAAGTATTATTGAGTTAAGAAACAAAAAACGGCCGTAATTTGAGTTTCCACTGAGGCAATTGGAAAAAGTTGTGGAAGAGTGGAGTAGAGCAGTCGTTTGAATGTATAGAGAAAGAAGTTTATATGAGTCGGAAAGGTGGGGAGAAAGGGAGTGAGTTTATTTCAGGATGACGATTCGATGATGAGAAGCAGCTTCAGGATGGAGTTAGAGAAACTGGAAATGGTAGAGAGGAATTGAAAAATGAGTTAGGTAGAGAGATCCAGCCCAATATTGGTTTACTTAGAAAATCCCGAAGATCGAACAAGATTTGGAGCAATTATTCGGATGTAATTTCGTGGTCACAGTTCTACGGATTCTCGGTTAGTTCTGCTACAGGTATGCACCCAATGTGTCAGCAACAATACCACATATTAGTCAGAAACAATAGAGCAACAAAGTAGAGTTTTCACATTGATAACAAATAGGTCAGGTATTGAGTACGCCTTGAATTGTGATGGGTTTGATGGTGATTGGAGTGACTGGTTGATTTTGTTGATTGGATGAAACCACCTTGAACATTCTAAGCTTCCATGTTACTGTTGATCTGAACCAGTTATCACAAGGATTCAATGAGTGTCACAGATACTTCACAAGTGTTTACCTTCTGCCACCGCATTGTCTACATCAGTTTAACGAAAACCCTGTCGATGGTGGTCTCGTCTCTTGTTTAGTACACAACGGCTGTTCCTTCAACCGTTTGTAGTAATAGGTTGCCGCAAAATGGTGCGCCTCAAAACGGCTTACTAGGAGCCGTTGTCAACCGTAGATCATCGATGTAGTTTTATTGTTATGAGAAAAGTGATTATGAAGATTATTGGAGTATGGAGCCATGCTTGTTAAAAATGAAACCGGCTTGTCATAGTGGGTATATCAGTAGATCATTGACATAAGTCTGGTGGATGCACCACTGTTAAATTAATGCACACAAGCTGTTTTAATTAGCGCACTCACATTATTCCACCGGCTTAACGCCTTTGAAAACTCTGGAACATCCATACATATTATGGCCAAGTAAGTTTCTTTTCACATCAGGGTATTTCTGCTTGGTGTACTCTCTTGTCTGTCTTTGCCAATCGCTATTTTCTAGAGCTGAATATCTGGTTACTTAATCCATTCGCTCTCGAGAACACAGGTTTAATTTCTTTTCTCAGTATCTCTTTCGGTATACCTCCAACGCTCTCTTTTCTTTTCTCACTTATCACAATTGTCTCAATTATTCCACGTGTATTCCTCAGCTTGCAACCCATTATTCTTTGCAAATATCAACATCTTTCTTCAATAAATTCTAAGTCTCTCCAATTCTAACTTTAACCCATTTTTTAATCACAAACACCAATGTTCTCTGTCCCATTCTCTGTTCTCTCGCTTATCATTTTCGTATTCATCGTTTCTTAGATAATCCGAAGCTCCAGAATACGAGCTTCCATCGTCTACAATCTAGACCATGTTGTTTTCACTTATTCACAAAATTCTCCCGTAAAAAACTCTCCAAGACTCAATCAGAAAGAAAGAAATATACTTCTCCGCATCATCTCCTCGCTCAATTCAACACATTATCTTCCTTCTCGCTAGTCACTCACCCAGCCTTCTATCATGTACAATGTACAAACCCGTCAGGATATGCAACCTCCACATTTGGCAGGGCCCATCCGGACTCCAGCCCGCCCCCACACCTCCGCCCAGACACCACCCCGATCCCGCCCAGCCTCAAAAGGTTCCGGCACATCCTCACCGCAGGCCGCCCACTGCCGGCCACCGCTCCCCCGCCTAACCCTGCCGACTCTTGTTTTTTTCATTCCCCCCTACAACTTCCTCATCCTCAAAACACTTCAGTTCATCACCACCACGCCAGCCAATCTCACCATGCCGGGGCGCCACGAGGCCCAGTACCTAGCCCCGATGATCCTGGCGGCGTTTGCACGTCTAGGCTCTCTTCTTGCCCAGTACCGTGACGACAACGTGCCTGTGCTGACTGCCAAAGCTGACCGCTTCTACCTCTCGAGTATCCGGTTCATCTGCACATTGACAGAACCCACCCAGGCGTCCTTGGCGTTCGAGCGCTTCAATGAGTTGTTGGCTCGCTTCCATGATGCCCTGGGCCCGGTCTACCTTGTCTTGGACGCGATGGTATGTTACGTGCGCACTCTCAGCCACAACGACACTGACTACCGTTCCACCGTGCCCGAGCCTACCATGTCCTCGCTCATCGCCCACTTACTCGCGGCCCGAAGCTGCTACAACACTCAGATCGTGTTAGCTCTGTTGTTGGAAGTTCCTGTTGACGGTGCTGACCTTGATATCCATGGTGCACTCCACAGACTTCATCGACGTTCGTCTGACAGTTACATCGACTCCATCTTACGCTTCATCTCAGGCACAGACTCCTTGGCCTATGTCACCGCCGTCACCCGTCGTCTAGGTGACTTGGCTTCCATGTTTCCTCAGGACGAGTCTCAGTTTCTTCAATCAAAATCACGCTACGGTTACTTGGAATTGCTCGGGCTCGTCAACATCCACCCAGCACATTTCGACGTCCAGGCAAAACTAGTGCTTCTTCTCGTAAAACGTTACCGAGCCCATCCCTGGTTCACCACAGCAGCATGCTACTTCTATATGGGCTCAGTGCTTCGTTGGTGCCAGAACCATCCTGAAGCCTACGCTGCTGCTTCTCGTGACACTGGGTCTTCAGGCATCCGCGACCTTTTCGACCCAATCTACGGTTTCAGCCAGCATTTCCGCCGTCAAGGCAGCCTGCCATTGGCTCACTGTGTGGTTTTCAGCGCAATGACCCCATGTATCGGGTTCTCAGCTCTGGTTCTTGCCAAGTTCACCGCGTATTTACAAGCCAAACTGATCTCTCCCGACCTGATGGACGTCGGGCTCCAGTCCGCGACCGAAATCAAGATGTTCACAGTGTTGCTTGGACTCGTGGATCCAGGTGACGGCACAGTCGCCGACAGACACCTTGTGCTTTCCTGTTTCACATCGCTTGCAACTATGGCCCAGTGGTGCCGAAGCATCGAACCAGAACACCCATTGGTGATTTTCCTTCAGACAAATTTCACCACCATATACACAAAGATCAGCGACATTATGTTTGTGGTCACCTCGACTTTGGTAGAAACTCCCGTGATCGAGCCGTTGAAAATCGATTTCTTGGCCAAATCCGCTACCGTTGTGCCCGAGCAGGTGGTGCCCTTGATCGTCCGCTTCATCGAGGAGTATCGTTCGGTTGATCTTTATGCCTATTACGTGGTACTGTCGGCTTTGGTCCAGCTCAAAAGCCTGCCTGGAGGCTGCGAACTTGTCACACGGTACTTGCTCACAAAGCGACTCATTACCTTCATTCTCAGCCAGGCACAGACCGTGGCGTCCTACATGCGTTTCACTAGACAGGAGTATGACCTTCTTCTTGAACGGCACTCTCCTATGGCTGCTAACTTAGAGGATGTGGCCATCAGTGGTAAACAGATCCACTCCAAAGTCACGCCCGATTACCTCCACGAAGGCACGGGAACATTATCCAACATTGGGTACCTTCTGCGGCGTGTTTTCGAGTTTCTTATTGAGTTTCTCAACGGCCTGGCGGTTCAAGTACTTTCTTGTGACTCGTATTTTGTGGCTGATTCTGGGTCGAACCTGAACTATGCTCTTGAACTTTACATGTCGGATGTGTTTCTTGCCGGCTTGTTTGATTGCCATTTCAATTCTTGCGACACTGTGTCGAGATTCTTGCGTAACCTTCTTGCCGACGAAACTCTCCGCACTCAGTACACGAAGTACGTCTTCAGCACCGGGATTGTGTTTCTCACCAAAATGTTTCATGAGTTGCAGGTATTTTCTGCTGACTACACGGTTCCTACGCTTCAGTTTGAGTTTGTCGCCGAGTATTTCATCACCTTGTTTGCCGACTATGGACTGCGAATTGATTTCGATGACTTTTTCTGGGACCAGGAGATGTTGGATGCGTTCATGGAGATGAGCGTGGTCTGGGAGTCGTTTATCCATGTGTTCTTGAGCACTGCCTCTGAGGAGACCTACAATACCATCCGAGAAATCGTCAGATTGTACATTGATAGCATTATTGACAGTGGAGTGGTCCGAGAACAGGTGTCGAGAAAGTTGAATCTTGAGTTTTTGGAAGTTTTGGCCGCCGATGAACAGATCATGATCAAGAGTAAACGGTTCTTGCAGAACAAGATCGGAAAGTTTTTGGTGAAACATGTAACCCACACCACGGAGGGTATCAATCTTGCAATGTCGTTTTGGTATGAGAAGATTCAGAAATACTTGATCATCCAAGACTTGACCAAAGATGAACTCGAGGATTTTCGCAGCCACGCGAAATTCTTTGCCATTGTCGCAGGGATAGAAGTGACCATTGAGTTCTACGAGTCAAAGAGACAATGGGGAAGCCGGTCTAAGCATTTGATTAAACGGTTCGTCATGGAAATCATGGAGACTCTCGGATCTGCGAATATGCGAAAACGTGCGATTGCTCTTGAAATCTTGTCGACTGAGTTGCACGAGAATTTGTCAATGCTTGTCTACGGAAGAATTTACCTGGACTTTTTGAAGATCCAGAAACTGGCTGCGACTCTGGAAATGTCTCTTGAAACCGCAAGAACAATGCGCAGCTATGTGACTGTGCTTGACAAACTTTTCAAGAGACTTCGCGATGTGATTCTTTTCCAGAACAGTGCCACGATTGTGCTGTTGTCTGAGATGATGATCAAGATCTTGAAGGATCAGCACCGTTATTTTACCACGGTTGCGGGCGGGAGTAAACCGTTTTCTGACCGCCGTGTCGCCATAGATTACGCCCAATTGAAGTTGCTGGTGGTCGGTTGTCTTCAGACGTTGGCCAGCCATTTAAGAGAGTTGCGGATCAATGCTACACATATAATGTGGAAGAACGAGATGTTGAAGACTTTGTTACACTGGCTTGAGACTGCTTTTTTCAAGGACGAGCTTAATTTCTTTGTCAGAGTTGTTCAGAAGATCCAAGGAGTACAAGTGGAACAAGAAGCCTCGACACTTGCCAGACTCTATAATCTGTTGGTTCTCGAGATTCTCGGTTGTGTAGCGTTGTTGTCTAGACGACTTCCATTGATTCGAAAAGGTATCAACTATCAAAAAGAAGTGAAAATTGTTCGTTCAGTGATGTTTGGTAATTACCATAATGTGTTGTTCCGTGTGCTCCAGAAAAGTTTGGAAGCAAAGGACACATTCCAGTTCTATGCCAGTCATAACGCACAACCACGAAGAGAAAAAGATGCGTTCACTGAACAACAAAACGAGAAAATCGTTAAGTTGGGCATTGTGGTTATCAGTAATATGATGATTGCAAACTACGATATAGGATCTCGGTACTTGTTGTCACTCATTGCCGACAACAATCCTACAGTCCAAGAGGCGTTTCTTCAGATTTTCAAGAATGTGTTCGAAGACCAAAGCAAATTGTTCGACGTCGACACCAAGTTCACGGACCAAAACTTCATTCGGTTCTTCTATCATGGCATTTATTATTCGAATTTCCTCATAGCCACTCGCAATATTATAAGTTCGGTAGAGATGGAACGGGTGGCCCATTCTCTATTGACGTTGATTGAAGAGGGCGGAGGTCTTGTCGGGTGTTTGGACGGGTTGATCAAATATGAGCTTACCACTTGCTTGCAACCGTTGGACGCTCTTCGTAGAAACAATTTGACCACTCGGCTCATTTCGTTAGCAGCAAAACGCCATGGTGCAGACTATTTGAAAGCAGTGGCAGGTCGGATTTTGGACCAGATTATTGTGAATGATGACTATTTCGAATCTCTGCCTTCTGTTGATTCAACCGATTCAATGGACGCTGACCGATTTTTCCAGTATTTCAGCGTGCTCGTGGATCTGATCTGTGACTCTGCTGAACTCTTGCCTCGCACAATAAAGAACATCTGCTGCATCTTGAGACAGGTGCTTGTTTCCAGTGTTGGAGACGACGAAATGGGACTCCTTGTCGCCAATACATATTTCTTTCTCCGGTTCTTGTGTCCTGCGATTGCCTACCCTGAAGAATTGGGTTTTATCAGTTACGAGCCGACATTGAACTCGAAACGGTGTTTCATATTGCTCTCCAAGGCAATCCAAACAGCATCGAATCCAAACTTCAACACTGAGAAGTTCCCTCTCTTTAAAGGCAAAGAAGCTGAGATGCAGTTAATCAATTCTAGGCTCTTGAATTTCATTGACAGCATTTCTACAGCTGATGGTCCTTTGAAGTCTGATCCCGTCGCAGAGAATAAGATCGATATGAAGGCATTCAAGATCGTCTATACATTTATTATTACTCGATCCCAAGATCTCAGAGAGTTTCTCACCAACCCTAACGTTCCACCCGAAGTCACAATCGACCAGGCGTTCAATTTCTATGAGCGTTTGGAAACGGTTTTTGACGATCTTGGTTTCAAGTACCTTGTGTACTATCCTGAGGTTGCTAGTTTTATCCGCGACAACAAGAATAAGTACTTGGAGCTTTTTGATTTGGTCAACAAAGCAGTCTCAAGTCCTAACTCAGAGATCTTGTCGGATTCCAAGTTTTTGTTAGAGAGTGTTGCTCATGACGGTACCCAAGTGTATTGTATTACGTACTCATATTTTGTGGAATTGGAGGTCGATCCTAAAATCCTCGCTGCAAGATTTATTCTGTCCCTTTGCAGAGCCACCACTCAGACATATTACGTTGTGCTTGATTGTACGTTATACAATCGAGATGTGTCGGTGCCGAATCTCAGAGAAATGTTTGACATTCTCTGCAGAGTGACTCCTGATTCCATTGCTTCAAAGTGTGCGGGGGTGTTTATCTTGAATATCAGCAGTCACTACAGTGAGTCGATTCAAGCTGGGGTTGAACGGCAAGTGACTCGAGGAACCAAATTCCTCAATCCAAACTACGTGCGGTTTTCGTTTTTGTCGACATTTGAAGACAAGAAGATCATTGAGTCGTTGAACTTGTCTCCTTGGACTTATAACACTATTCACGGAGGGCATGATTTCATCAACGATGTGTTGATGGTGGAAGGCTCGTTCAAGCGTAGTTTTCCAATCAGTTTGAAGATAGCTGACTGCTACGTTGTGTATGAGGTTGGAGAGCGCAAGAAATTAAAGATCGGTAACTTCACCAAATACTTCAAGAATGTTAATTTTGAGCCTCTTGTTGACTGGACTGATTTGAAAGAAACCAAAAGCATTGAAATGGCAGGAACGTTTGAGGTGCACCTGAAACTTATGAACAGAAAATTGCGTTTTGCAAGTTTCAGAAGACACGATATCATTCGTACGTTCACATTGAAACTGATCAATTTCGATGTCAGCATTGCCAATTCTAATAGACGGCTTGTGCTTGCAGAAGAAGCTTTGAATTCAAGAGAGTTGATTGGTGAGGTCTTGATCTCGATTGGAGTGGGACTCATGTCGAACTCAGACAAGATTAGAAAAGATTCTTACGATTTGTTGTTCGTGTTGAAGCGATTCATTACGGTTAAAGACGGGGAAAGCATTATCAAGATTGGTCTGTCATTTTCTCCTCCGAAGAACGTGTTGGCAGTGACTGGAATCCTCAACAACCTTGCAAAATACAACCCACAGTTGACAGGTGAGGTTGTCAATGCGTTCAATTATATCACCACAAATTATGAGGACGCATTGAAGAACAATTCTGAGATCTATTTAGTTATCCGTCCCTGGATTCGAAGCATTTATCCTGAGGTTTATTTGAACCGCAAGTACCACAACGGACCGGAAATTGTGCAGACGTTCGTGTCGGCGATTATTCGTAACGTTGCCTCAGAACCAACCGATTTGGTCAAGTTCAACAAAGATATCTGGTCGAAATTGGCGGTTGTGGACGAGTTGATTGAGATGATTCTTGATGAGATCATCAAGGAAGTGATGATCCGTGAGTTGTCGGGAGTATCATGGGGTAATTTGACCACATTGATGGCTATGAACCCACGTCTCAAAGTCTGTGAAGTGGTATTGCGGAATTTGCTTGACGGTACGAACTTGCCGTTATACATGCTTGAACAAGACTCGAGAATCGAACTCTACTGGCTTAGAATAGAGTTGCTTCTTGATATTTGTATCTCGTTGTTTTTCGAGCAGGTGGAGTTTGTGGAACTGTTCTTGCCACAGATTCTTTTCATTTGTTCTGTTTATCACCGGAACGGGACCAAAAAAGCTAAGCATTTGATCCATAAGCTTACAATCAACTGTTTCAACACGTTGTCTTTGAATGATGCGTTGTCCAAAGAAAGCAGAGAAATGATAAGCGGATTTGTTCCACGGTTGATGGATGAGAAGGCACAGTTCATTTTTGGGTTGAATTTGAACTCTTCTTATTTCCATGACTCAGATACCGTTTCCAAGCTCCATTCCAACTACTATGCTTCTAAGACTTTGAACGATATGGTGACTTCAGTGCTCACCTTGAAAGAGTACAAGCAACTTCCAGAATATCCGGCCTGGATAACCACTGCTGTGACTCTTGCTACTGATTTGGCATTCAACAACAACAGTGCGTTCCAGATCAGTGGGCAACGGATTCTTGGACATGTTGTGCTGTTGGGAGTCGACGATTCGTACACCAACCGCTACTTTGGACGGATCATCAATTACTTTGACCCCGATTATAAAGGATACACATTTGCTGCTTTGGCGATGTGTCTTCTTAACATGGGAAAGATGGTGCTTGGGTTGAAGGACAATTCCAAGTATTTTGGTAGCAGTTTCCAGATTGCATTGGGACTCACGTTCTCAGACAATGTGATTATCTTTGAGACAGGAGTATTTTTATTAGCACGTTTGACCTTCACTTTGAACCAGCGCGGAGCATTTGACCATGGCCAGTTCTGGGAATATTTGGACCAGAAATCTGCACCTGTGGAAGCAAGAATTGCCAGTGTGATTCTGTTGCGTCATCCGTTATTGTTCAGTAAAGACGTGTACTTGGCCTACCTCAATTCCAAAGTGGGAGCTTCAGTGATAGTCTCTGGACTGCACTTGGGGTTCGTGTCGCAGATAAGTGCTGCTCGGGTGATGTCTTCAGGATTGTCGCGCGATCCAAACAACAAGAATCTCGACGTGTTGACTTGTCTCGTACCGATCTATCTCTGCTGCGAGACAACTGCGTATTTTGATGACGTGATGAAGCAATCTGGGTTCGTTGAGTGGGAGACCGTTGATTTAGGAGGAGGCGACACTGCACCGGAAATTGTGGTGCGGTTCCTTGTATCCGGTACGGTGCATGCCCAGTTTGCAATGATCCTTGCGTCGTATTTGTTCTGTGTGGTAGATCTTGATTTCCGGTTGAAGTTCCGATACCTCCGGCTTTTGAAACATTTGGCAAAGGCCCGACGTGATTTGTTGGAGTTGACGTTGCCAATTATCAACAAAGAATGCGAGAGATTGAGTCGACATTGTACAAAGCAGCTTGAGTTGATGCTTGAAGTCAACGAGATTCAGGCACAGGCAGCAGTGCAGTTGGCAGACAAAATGAACCAGCCACTCCAGCACTTGCAAATCTTGAACAAACATCGCGTTCCTCCGGAATGTATCAATTTCTCATACCAGTTCCCAGACACCGAAGTTCTCACTGCTAAGCTGTTTGGTCCGTGGTTGCTAGACGACCAAGGGTTGGTGTTTGTCAAGACGGTGTTGGAAGTTAGTCAGACGTTTTGATTGGATTGATTGGGAATTTGATGGATATGCGTTGTTGAGATGGTTGCAAGATGGTGGACCAGGCAAAGCCTATGGCAAAACAATATAAGGCGTTGTAAAAGTTATGGTGTCTCACTAGTCATGGATTTGGCAGTAGATGCACCAAGTAAATTATGTTTGTAATTGTAGAATAATAGATACGATTAATGATTAGAGAATGTAGAGAGTAGTTGACTAGATGGATTATGCGAAGCATACTGGCGTGTGATATATAGCGTATGATACGGAAGTCCTGGAGAAACCCTACTTTTTCACTGCATGGGTTGAAAAGTGCGGTGGATTTCACTCTAAGTGCGCTCTCATTTCGAAAGGTACCTGCTTTTGGATCATTCTAATTGCAAAGATTCTAATCCTTCATTGGAAAGACTTTAAGCCCTTATACTACCTCGAGTAATTTAATATACTTCTCAATTCAGTATTGTTATTGTATATCTTTATTTTTCTGATACCCCTTTTATTTCCACACTCTGTTCCTCACTGCCGTTTCCCAATCGATTCTCTGCTGTATAGCTCACTGAGTTTTCATTCGGTTCTGCAGACCTCCCTCCCCCATCGACCGTTCTGCATAGTGCTCTCAACGGCCGCCTCGTTCACTCCAGGCGGCTACCCTCCCTCAAGCCGTCCCCAGATCATCTTCTGGAAATCTGCCTTTCAGTCCGTTACTCACTACATGAGAACGTCGACAAAACTCATACGGGAGTCGCAAGAGACCGTTGAAGCACTTGATGAGGATTTCCGTCACAATTTGAGCTTGCACTTATACTCTGCATGGTTAGTGAAACAAAACAATGTGGTGTTTCCTGGAGCAAACTGGACGCTGTGGCCCTTGCCTTATGAGACAGTGCCAGATCCAAGTCCATTCAAAAAATACGTGACGGTAGATGGAGAAGATGATGGAGCCTCTCAATTAGTGGATAAGGAACGTCATGGCATACTGAGCCAAAGAATTGCTCGACGAATAAGCGAAGGAGAAGACAAGAGTGAAAGAGAGACAAGAGGAGAGACCAGACAGAGGAAGGGAAAAGAGAAAGGAGAAGTAACAAAGGGAGCCGGTCTAGGTAATAATAATAAATCCGGCAAGGGGTTTACAGATCCTCGATTGGGATTGGGATTTGAATTGAATGCAGCGTTTCAGAGGAAGGTATATTCGAAGATCCGAGCGATGAACCAGGATTTTGATCATAAAGTTGATTCAGCACCAGGTAATATAGAGGAAGAACACTCTAGCAGTATTCATGGTGTTAACGATGATCTGGATAATGATGTGATAGCAGATGGTGAACTTAGCAACAACGAATTGAGCAATGAACTGGAAAGTAATGAACTGAACAATGACGACCTAAGCAACGGCCAAGTGAACAATAGTGAAACTACTAAGACGGCTGGCCGAGTGAGCGATCCCAGCTCTTTGCAATCTCTTGAATTCGATGTCCAAGTTGAGCCACCAATTGAGATTCCTGGCGAGATCAAAGAGAAAATAATCGACAAGCTAGACGTTTTGGTGCTGAAACTTGTGTACCAGCGACTTGCAAACAGACGTAGGAAATTGAAGTCACCAATGGGGTGGCAGGATGTGTTGATGTCAGAGCCTAACCAAATCGTCTATGAGAAGTGCTCGAAGATATTCAAGGATGAGGCACGGGGATACATAAGACCGGAGTATGAGTGCAACTACAGTGACGACGAACTGGAAGACGCTGAAACGGATGTCCGGGTCCTCGAAGCGGTTGAAAAAAGGGAGCGTCAGCACGCAAAAGAGCGGTTTTTTGAGTATTTCAAAGCGCGAGTGCTAGAGAGAAAGTTACAGGCTGACGCAGCAGATGCAGAGGAAGACTCTTGCTTGGTAGACGATCAGTTGGCAGACACTTATGAGGTTGATCCGGGGTATTTGGATCGGAAGAGATCAAGTAAGAAGAGAAATTTGGGAAAGAATCTGGACGCCGAACGATCTGAGAAAAGGTCGAGAGGCGATTCTGAGGTGATACTAGATGTGGGCCAGGAAGCAGCCGGTGGAGATGATCTGTTAAGTGCAGAGGAGCAGAGTGTAGGTGAGACTCTGAGTGATCTGGAGCAGTTTGTGGATGCTGTTGAGTGAGTACCGTTTGGGCACACAGAGAGTGTGGTGTGCTGTTGTCATGACTAGACGAGTGTATTATAATTTTAATGATTGTGGGCAGGTTCCTTTTTGTGGTGTAGGGATGAATTTGATGTAAGGATGATTTAGACAGGATGTACAGTGACAGTCGTCGAGGGGAGAGAATTAACAGAACGGATAATGGAAAGTCTAAGGAATCGAAAATGGAGGGTTGGATATAAAGAATCAAAATTAAACTATTCAATGCAATGAGGCTGCAATTTAGTTGACTAGGTGAGAGTTACTTTCAAGAGCTTACGGCACCACCATTCGTGTTGCAGAGTGAACGATGAAGTACAGTATGTGTGGAGTTGAGTGAAAAATAATGATGAGAACGTAGTACAGAGAACAGAATGAAAAGTGCAGAAGGCAAGACACAATTTGGATGTTAGGATGTTAATCACGGAGTAAGATATGCAGTAGGACGGTGATAGAAGGTTAACTGGATCGGAGAGAAATGGAAAGTAAGCGCTGCAGACAGGATGTAGTGGTGAAAGGGTGTCGGTTTTAGGATGTCGGTTTTAGGATGTTGGTTTTTGGATGTTGGTTTTTGGATGCTGGTTTTAGGATGCTGGTTTTAGGATGTGGATATTGGTGAAAGGGGACTCAGAGACATAAAGTAGGACAAGCGTAATCCGAGGTGTAGAGGTTTTTACGACGGAATGGAAGGTAAAAGTTGACATCGGTGTAAAGGTTTTATGATTGAATGGAAGGAGGGAGTTGACATCGGTGTAGAGGTGTAGAGAATAGCTTGTGCATACATGGAGGCTGAACTGTCACTCAAGTTTAATAAACGCCCATACATCATTACATAGGCGAGCGCATATTATGCGTATTGATGCATGTGTCACATGATAGCGTGTAGTTCACGATTTGAAATCCAATGTTCATAACGTGTAGCTCCGTCAAACACCCAGAATGTCAAAACTGGGCAGTGAAGAGCCAGAAAAAATGGCTGCCGATGCCGGTTACTCGGGAGCTAGTGGCACTGGTACTGGCAATTTGGACGATTCAGTAAAAGCTCAGATCCAATGGATTGTAAATCGATACAAGCAGGAGTTGGAGGAAGCAAAGAAAGCCGGATTGGACAGCGACGAAGGTAAAACCCGGATGAAAAACGCAGAGAAAGTCAAGTTGATATTTATGAAGTACAGGCAAAAATATAACTTGCCTTCTAGCTTTACAGGTGCGTTTGAGTCAATAGGAAGTGGTAGTGGAGCATCGAGTGGTGCACTGAATAATGGGTCGACTGGAGGTATAAGTGGAAGTGCCAGTGGTATAGGTGGCACCACTGCAGGCACAAGTAGTGCAGCAGGTTCTGGTGGCAATGTGACAAATGCTGGTGGATCTGGCGAAGGGTCCAATAATCCGTCTGCTAATGCTACACCAAGTGGTAGTGAAGCAGGAAGTGAAAAAGTGGCAGAAAAGAAGTCACCGCTCGACGACGAGTTGGAAAAGTTTTCCAAGTTACAGGCCAGTTATACTCAATACACTCAGAAACTCGAAAAAGTCAACAAGTTGTTAGCAGGACCGTTGAACTTGACCCCAGAAGCAAGAGCCAAGGTATTGGAAGCCCAGTCATTGTTACAAACGAAAGCTGACACCACAAAGACAGAAATCCTAGAGGTCAGTAAGAATATACAGCAACTCCATGGCGCTGCTGGGTCCACCAGTATTACTGGTTTGCCTGTTTCTTCTACTGTTGGTTCTACTGGTACTTCAGCAGCAGGAACACCAGGTGCAGCAACACCAGGAACAGGGACGCCAGGTGGCAACTCTCCAGGAGTTCGAACGCCGAATGCTGTTGGTGCAGGGACCAGTACGGTGACTGGAACGGTTCCTGGTGCTACTGGAACTGGGTCCTGGTCGACGTCGTCGTCTGCGTCCAATCTTCTTTCCAAGACAACTATTCCTATAACTAACCGAGGTCTCCCACCGTCAATAAAGCTGAATATCCCAATTGGAGGGTTCCCAAACTACCCACGACCAGGGTACGGAGCAGGGTATGGTAGCGGACTTGGGTTCAATATGAGCAACCCGATGTACTTCAATGGGTATAACAACAGCATGCCAATCTACTCGAAGCAGCAGCTCACAAACTACTTGAAGGAAATCAGTTTGGAAGAAAAGTTGTTGTTGTCGCGGGTACCGACAAACAACAAGGTGATCGTGGACCCTGACTTTGAGAACTTGTTGAACGACTTGATCAAAGAGTTTCTTGACGAGGTTATTGATTTCTCGGCGAAGTTGGCCCGCCACAGACACGACACCCAATTAGTAATGAAGGACTTGAAAGTTAACTTGGAGAGAAACTGGGGCATTGTAGCCAACGGCAAGGCCGAGGGCATGACCAGCTCGGATATCCGAAGCTCTCGTAAGCGCAAGTACAATCTGACAGAGAGCTATATTAACAAGCTTCGAAAAGTTCTGGACTCCAAACAGGAAGAAAGGGGTGCTTAGAGTGTGGAGTGGTTCGCGATGCGGTATAGCTTAGTGTTGCTTTGCTTGCCGCGACACCGTTGTGAAAAGGTGATTTGATGATAGCTGAGATTTGAATCGAAGAATGATGAAGATTAGAACGATAGGTAATGAAACTTGATGTTAATGAAGTTGTTCATGTAGTGAAGAAATGTGAGAGCATCTTAAATGAGGCAACCGTTGAGCCATCTTCCTAAGACGAGGTTACAGCCTGTCGAAGTTCGGGGCAATGGCCGTCTGGCGCGATATAGGTCCATTGTCGAGAATACACCGCGAGCCGTATCACACTGTGTTGCCCTGTGAGTTACCGAAGTAATCAGTGAACGTAATAGCCCACTGGAGGCGAAGTTGTCAAGTGCTCAACCTCTACGGAATTGGAAGAAATCTGGTAGCCATAGAGCTTTGGTTCTAAAATTGTATTGAATTAGTGAATTTTGAAGCCAACTAGAAGAGTAGAAGCTTTCAAAAATTGACTTTGAGTTTAGTGTGCTTTCGTAAAGTAACTGAAGCTGACAAATGCTTAGACTGAACTCGAGCAACACCTTCCACTCTAACGACTGGAGTACTGGGGGCCATACCGTCAGATATCGGGATTCTGGAATCCGATGTTGAGAATTCTATTTTGACTGTGTCTTGGAATCTTTCACCAGAAGCAGCCGTATTGAGTGTCCTATGGACTTGAGCTGTTTCAGAAGCATTGAGTAACACAGTTGAGTAAAGAACCCAAGACCCAAGTCGATTTATCTAGTTCCGGTTGAGCTTTCCGCAGTTGCATTGATCAACAATACTAAGGTACACGTTGAAACATTTGCCAACATTAACGCTATAGGTCCATGACGTTTGTGATGAATTTGTGGATATTCTATGATGCAGAACTGCTTTGATAGAGAGTACCGATGCGCTAGAACTGGGAAGCTGATGTTTGATAGACAATGCTACTTTATGTCGACCTAAGTCAGGCAAATGTTTGATAAACGAGTGACAATCCTGATGGTTAGCAGGGACGTATCTTTGAAATCTACATGAAGTCAGTGCAAAGGTACAATGTGGCTTAGGATTGAGAAACAAACATAGCATTGACAACGAATACGCTTGGATTGCTTGACCTACAAGATTCTTTTGTTTAATGAACTGTCGCTCAGAAAGTGGTTGTGGTTCATTCCGTAGTTATCGTGATCTCAGCGTCATTAGCTGGACCAACTGAGAAATACGGGCTTCTCCTATTTCGAAGATTGAGAAGTAACGTCTAGAATCTTCTAGTATATGAGTAAAGAGATACTCAGTAATCAATCATAGAAGCAGACAAGAGTAGAGCGCCCAGTCATGCTATGAAATCGTAAATCGAAGTGGATAGTGGTAATCTGAAGAAAGTGTCGTAGCAGAATTCCACACTACCTTTCCAGGCATCTAAATACGAACAACAGCCCCACCGCTCCTCATAAAATTTGCAATAGTAAGAGGATTTTACATTATAGTTCTACAGATAGAAATAGTGCACAGGCTTTCTTGTGCAACAGTACAAAGAGCTGTGAAGTAAGCAACGGTCAAGCAATTGGTGACGACAAGGCAAGGGATAGATGTCATGAAACAGGTGCGTGATCCCAGCCGCGTCGATGTCGGATACGTCACAACAGCAACCCTGAGCCGAACAATAGAGTTGACGTGGGTGCGTGACGTGTAGTACATGAGAAAGGACGTTCCAGAAGGTGAAGCCCACTGAGTACGATATTGGTTGAGGGCAGGTGCGAGCGTTGGTGGAAGGATGTAGAGGGGTTTGGAAGTTTTATGAAGGGATGTTGAGGTTTCCGGATGTTGCGCAGGCGAGTTATGGATGTGTGGGTGTGTGGATGTCTACTGTACGACCCCCGCATTCTGGGTTTCTCACAGAATCATTGCTGCAGTACTGTTAGAATGTCGTACAGTATTGCTGATTTTTGTTGCTGTATTTTTGCTGTAATGTAGCTTTGATGTTGAGGGAAACGCTTTCCGCAGTCTTTATTAAGAAGAGCGGAGTATTCTTGAACCTTGTTGGTTCAACGTCTGTGGAGCATTGCTGCCGCATTTCTGGAACCCAGTTCGGAATTTCGCAGTGACTACTGACAAGCATGAAAGCTTGCAGGTCAAGTCTGACTCGTATACTCTAAAAAAAAAGACGGAATCAACGGAGTTTATCAAATAATAAAAACGAGGCTCGTGATTGACTCTGGCCCTAGGGTTCTTACAAGCAGAGTTTCATCGGAGCCTAACTGCTAGCACCAGAATTTGTGGACAAACATCCTACGCTGCCTTAACTCAACTCCTTTGGTTACACAAATATCATTGAGGCGTTTATCGTACTTAACGTCTTGGCTGCCTCGGTCTCACTGTGTTGTTTCAAATCCTCCTTACCGTCTTTATCCACGGTCTCCACTGTCTTACTTAACAGTCCAACTGCCAATCTTTAACTCCCATCCCACTCTTTCCCACTTGATTGTGTCTCACTCACCATCCCTCAGAATTCATCGCCCTGTGAATGCGTAGCCCTGAGAATTGGTGTCTTAGAAGTGTTTTACTACTTACTCACTGAACAACTGCTGAGTTGCGCTTGTCTCACGCCCACCCCTGAGTTGCTGTGACCTTCTCCTTCCGCAGTTTAACTTTCACGAACAGCACCAAGGTTAAAGTTGGAGCGGAACGGTGTTTCAAACTTAAAGAGGGGGTGCTGGTGATAGTAAAGAAGCTTTGGATAGGAAAAAAAAATAAAAAACCGAAAAGACAATTTAACACTGGCAGCATGAGGTAATAAGTCGGGCTTAATAGATTGATCATTGATGCTTCAGTTAGGGGTGGCGGGAGAAGAAATGGGTGGTTGGTTAATAGAAGAATGGCAATGAACACTGTAGTTGAATTTGTAGCATCGAGGAATATTGTGGTCCCACAGATGATTAACGTTGAAGCATAGAAAGTATGTGAAGCTTGACCACAAGCAAGGTTGACAGAATGGGCGTGAACTCCAAGATTTCCCCAAGAGTTTGAGTAAATACTCAGTCAGTAGACCCGATGGGTCGGTTTAAAGTTTCAGGCTTAACTTCAGACGACTTCAGGCGTGCTCACTTGTGACTGAGCGGACGTCGTCAGCTGTTGTAAGCACTTCCAAGCTCAGGGCTGTTGTTCTTATTGTTTGCGGTAGTCTATGCGGATCAATGTTTCGGTTGATTAACTAGGGTAAATTGTTTGAGTTTGCTAGGGTCAGCGGAAACGAATTGGGTTCTGCAAATGAATAGGGTTGATGTTTGTAACTGGGATGAACTAGGTTCTCGAGGATGGTCCAGCAACACTGGATAGGCATCCGCAAGCATTTGTGCAGAGCCTGGAATGTCGGTTAGAGTTTAACGGCCTGGAGATGAATGATCGATTCTGGGCATCACCACTGGCTGACTGCCATAGATTCTTGCCTATCAACCGATGAATAAAGTTGATAATTAGTGCTAGTGTTGGCAATTAACACTAGTGGACTGGTTGATCCCACCAATTTGGTTCTCTGAATTGGGTGGCCGGTTCAACCAAAATTAATTTAGCTAGGCGACCGAGGATAACTGGCCGACAAAGGTTTAGAGCATTTCTCCACGTGTGGGATAGTGTTTTGATCATTGTGCACGTCTGCTTGAAATGTGCTGCATTGTTGTAATTATGTTGTAATGTTCTGCATTGCTTGTTGGTGGTGGATAGTATGGTTTGCTGCAAATCACGACAGTTGGAATTTGCGGTTTGTACCTGGCAACAGACTTTTAAAACGGTCATCGTAGATCTTCACATTCGGTTTCCGAGTGGTAGATGTGTGTTGCAATGTTGGGGATGCCGGACGTAATGATGCATTGCCGGTTGTTACTGAGTAGTAAGCGTATTCTTGACCCCAACACTAAACTTGCAATCATTCTTTGCTGATATCAGACTATTTTCGGCTCTAAGAACCAAAGCAACTACAATACCGGGCCACAGGAAATTACTCGAGTAGCGTATTAGTGGGAGTGCAAATTACGGATCCTGCGCAGCGATTGAATTGATAGCAGCATAACGCTGACCGCTAGAAAACATCCTTGTTGAAGCCCATATTGCGATATGAATCACGAATTGCCAAGGTGTGTGATACGAACAGTACCAGGCCAACGGTGATCTCGATTCTGGAAACAAGGTTTGAGTTTGAGACAATAGGTAATTTAGAGCTTGGTGGTTTGGAGTTAACGGTGACGAGGCCAGTCTTGGGGACCAGCTGAAATAACTCGGGTTTAGTTGAACAGTTCATTCAGGGGCTCTTGAGAATAATTGGGTGCCACTGATCAATCAGGGGGGCCGGCGTTCATTGGTGTTTGATAGGTGGTTTTATGTTAGTTAATGACATTGTCTCTTGCAGCCGGCAGTTCTGACGGCAGTCCCCACACACGGATATACGTAGTAGACTGCCGAGACTGTTAATTAACATGATCCTTTAGAGTGGCTCGTAAATAGTAGAAGTAACTGGAATGATTTGGGAGCAAGCACCGAGGTGGCTGGATTGGGATGGAATAGACCAGTTGCTGGAACAGAGGAACAGCCAAGAACCAAGCGGGAAAGCCAAGCTCGGATGCCAGACTTGAATTCAGTCCTGAATTGGTAAAGACAGAAGGAGCGATAAATAAGAGGTCTCAGGTTTCAGGACTTGATTGTTTGTGAATATCGATTGAAAGAGACACAAACAGATGGGTGTTTTCGGAATACTCTCTGTCGGTTACAGTCCAATATCTGACACTGAAGAATAGCTGGGCCACATTGTCAGGCTCTGTGTAAAATTTTCAATACTGGATTAGAAATTCAGGTCGTTTATCCCGTTGCTCGTTGAGATTCATTTACTTGATAGTGAGTGACATGCAACTCATGAAAGTACGGCAGGACCCACAGAAGAAATCAGCAGGTCTGGTTTCGCCTGGTTTCTCTTGGATCAGCCGCTCCATTCCATCCATTAGTACGGCCAGAGTGTTTCTCTGATCAACAGATCTAGTTCGAGCTTACGGACGGCCATGTTCAAAGTCGGCAAGGCAACTGAAAGGGCAATAGGTATCTTCACAGGGCACCACCTCCCACCAACAGGATACAGTTCTGTACATGGTACATGAATGACCAGGGCGGTAGCAGATTTTGAGGCTACGTTCGTGAATCGCGCACCAAGAAGAGTAACGAGAAAAAAAATAAAGAGATCAGACGATAGCAGGCTTGGTAGGGCTGTTGGCTGAAGTGTGCAGCTTCGAAGGCAGCAGTATAGTGGGACGGGGGTGGGGCAAGTTCCTGGGTGATAGTGAAGCAAGATTTCTGAATCGAGTACTAGTTGGGGTCACTTTTCACAGGCCGCTAGTTCTCGGTTGACTATTGTTCCATGTCGCCAGCTGTTGGAGGTCCGTCTTCATTCTACGGTTGAGCAGCTTGGCAGCCGGTGGACTGGTGGACTGGCATTGTGGTTATTGACGTATTTTCAGCGCCGGCAAGTATGGGGAGCCCCGGTCCAATCGATGTGCTTGCGAGATCTGGGATATTGTTGAGATTCCTGGGGTAGACTAGTCCGAGCTTGGCATGCCTGGCCAGTCAATGCGAGTGAAAGACTGAGACACGGCAAATGCTGGCGTGGTGGAAGCTCGTGTTCTAGATAGGAACAGTGATCCCGAATATCGTGGGCAGCGTCATGCCTGGCGCAACGACGCAACAATCCGGTTGCCGGTTAAATGGATTGACGGGAATCGAAAACGGGAAGGTGTGGTGACTGGTGTCGGCAGGCTGCTGTGCAGCTTTGGTATTCAGTTGAGTACACACTATGGCGCCAACGTGGACAGCAAGAAGTGAAGAAGACGTGGTATACTGTTGAAACACCGGCGGATGTATCGAAAAATGACGCCTGATTCGATAAGAAGTGAATTCCCGGTTGGTCTGTAGGGTTTACTGAGGAAAAGCTCGGTCATGGGTCGGTTTGAGAGTATGCATGGTCTGTATTGTGGGTACAGGATTGCTCGCTGATAAACGAGGTGTTAGTGGCTGAATTGTACTGGGCATTACAAGGTAGACCCATCAGAAATTCTGAGAACTAAACTATTAGAATCTTCGAAACTGTTACTGAGTGTTAGCAACAATAGATCGTTCGGCCTCTGAGATTTTCTACGAGTACTTGGGAGTACTCAAATATGTAATTAACTCCTAACTCCAGTATTCACTATGATCAAATTTGAGATAGGAGGTCCATAAGAGATTGTAAGAGGTTAATAAAGATATACTGTTGGATATATGATGACTTTCACTATGACTTGCTTTCTGGAAACCGAAGCCTGTGGTGCTCAGCCGTTCATTGACCGGTCATAATAGTAAAAAAGATGCCAACTTGAATAGTTGTAAGCCGTCATTCAAAGACTGAAGCTCCAAGTATAGGAAAAATCACCAATTCTGATAACTGTGTACAATAATCAGTTACGGTTAAAGGTTGGTCGTCGATGACCATTGCAATTGACCTTGGCAGCACTGTCTGCAATTGGAAAGTGGGCTCTGCTTGTCACAATCAGGTCATTTGAAGATCCGGTACTCAAAGAAAAAGAATGTCCCAGATAATACTGAATATTTCGCCTGATTGAAGAGATAAGTACAGATGAGTTGCAGTGAATACAGTGGATAGTGTCTACAGGATCAGTATTTTGGTACAGCATCAGTGGTATAATGCACCAAAGTGTCGAGGAAAACATTGGCCCAGTTTAGTACACAGCACTCACCACCACCTAAACCAAGCAGTCTTCATTCAGGGCTGGTCATGACTCCAGATAATTCTTGGTTTCCCTTGCATTAACGGCTGAGAAAAGCATTCACTCGTACTTTGTAGTGATTCCACTTTCCTTCTCCGGACTGCTGGTGGTTCTGTTCCGGTACCTCCATTTTAGTTACTCTGTACCTTTCTCCCTTGCATTTCCTCTAGTGTTTAGTCCTTCGTTGAGGACTTTCTGCTTCTTTCTCTTAAGCCTTGCTCTTCCTTATCTTCTTCTTACTTCTCATTCGCGGTTATACCGCACTTCTCCTTTTCTCTTTTCGTTGCTCAATTCCCATCATCGCCGCATCCATTCCGCAACCCGTTGCCAACGCCTCATCCCAGTATTTACGAGCCTTCCCTCTGTCTTCCCACTAAATTCATCTCTCAATTAATTTTAGACAGTGGCTTAGTCTATGTACAGTTTCTTTTTACTGTTCTTCTAGCTCCTACCACTCAACACTCACTCCACATAGAACCTGTCTGCATCTCGACACTGTCCCACTTTGCTCCACCAACCTCAACCAACACTAGTAGGTAAAAGCGTATTTGTTAGACTACTATGCCTATAACAGAAAGATGGAATTCCAGATTGGTCCACAGGTTCTTCGTGCTTATCGAAGACGATCTGCTTGAAAGGTTGGACCCACTTTCAGCCCCACCAATTGATTCAAGGCGTACCATGGTTTCAAGCCATAGATCCAACTTCGACCCTCTGAAACTTCAGCCCATTGTATAACTGATACGCCGGTGTTTGAAGATTCCTTCCAAACATGGCGGGCGCAAGCACGGTCTGTTTGTCTCAACAGCTCTGCGTTTGGCCAACTCCTGTTGGCGGATTCCACTAGCTCCAATGTCTATCCGCATGCGCAGGTTTGAAATTCGTTAGCTCTCCGCTACTTCTTGCGGCTGGCAGCCAAACCTTCGCTTCGACAGCTAATTAGTTCTCCCTTTAGATTCGAACTGCTTTTGCGCTAGTGCTGTGTTTTTGTACCAGGATTCTATTGCTGGTTGCTGTCGGCCATGTATCTTGGCAGCTTCCTTGGCCAATCTTTCAACCACCCGGCCGCTACAACTCACGATATCAACCCCTGGAAACCGAATATCAAAATGTCGTCCGAGGAAAATGTTTTAATGACTGATAAAATCACAGTCCAAGTGTTTTGGTCCTGATTCCTCGGATTGTTTACAAGTTACACCCGACAGTATACTCGTATACACCCCATGCTGCAGCAGACCCATTGCCTGCCTCACTAATTAGGTTCTCTGGTCAGCAATCAGTGTTTCTCTATGAACTGACATCCAATTTCCAAAAAGAACATCATGGAAACGTCCTATGATGAAATTCCGACAATTTATTTGGATTTCCCAATTAGTAGCCTTCTCCTGTCATAAGCGAGTTCCGACGAAACCTTCGGTAACTACTTTCCGCCAGTTGAACGGAAGATGGTTCAGGTTCCAGGTGCTACTCATGAAACCTTCTAAGAGCAATCTTAGAAATCGTTGTAACAGCTAATTTCTAATGGTTACTGTTATGGACGCTTCCTTATCCATCATTCTAAGATTTGGCTTCCGGCTAGCGTCAGAGTGAGACTTCGGTATCTCTTAGCAGCTCTGAGACCCACCGTCAATGGACTGATTGGCAACAGAAACCTCTAACACTCCGTGAACTATAGACTGCTGTCATCCCACTTTTGAACAAACATGAGTAAAGCTTAGGATAGCCTAAGGTTCTGGTTATTTCCTTCTCTTCCCCAGCACTATCTCAGCTCTACGAGAATCTTCCATCCAGAAACCAGATCAAAGTCAGCCCACCAAACAACTCAGCTACAAATTGTAAACTACGTAACAGGCATGGCAGTAACTTCATCTTTTGACTACCTGTTCACCTCTATTGGCAGTTTCTTTGAGTCCCATCTATTCTGACTGCCGTCGATTTCTTTTACTGGTATGCAAACTCCTACAAAGGCTCTTGCGTCTTCTCAAACTGAAAGTAACGTCTTCTCCGCCTACAGGAAGACAGGAAAGCTATATATGAAACAAACTTTGTCTCCTGAAGCAATACGGTCCTAGGTCACGAAGTAGAGCTTTGCTTTGACCTTCTTAGAATCTGTCATAGGAACAAGAGCACAGTATACGATGTAAGAGAATTGGAGCTAATAATCTTAGGGCTTGGAAGTCGCAGAAAGGTCTCACAGTCTCGCAGGAGAATCATACATACCAATGAGAGTCCTGAATATCCAATCTTGCAGGGTAGATGAAGGATCTCAAAATATTATGAACTATAGCGTTTTCTCATCTTACCGTAGCGTCAAAGATTGTCCAAGTATTATGAACCGGACTGGACTCAGGGTATAGTGTCAAGGTTGAATCTCACAGTAAAGTCTTGGTAGTCTCAGTCGTAGTGACATAGTCTCTAGTCTTATGAGAAGTCTGCTACACAGTTCGTTATTGTCCTATAATAAATCCCTAAAAGTACAACTAAAGTACAACTATTACCCATTAACATAACCCATATCCGGCCGAAGTCGGCCTCCAACTGTCCAACACAGCTAGTTGCCAGCTCCACGGAACGTCGGCGACAGCAGCGGGTTGGCTGGGGCGTCGGAGCTTGGGGTGGAGGTGTAGCTGTTGAAACTGAGGTAGCTGTTGGAAGGAGCAGACTCAGAGTAGTAGAGCGAAGTCAGCTGGGAGGTGGTGGAGCCAAGTGGCAGCGACGACTCGACGGCCGAGCTGTGGTACGATGGGTAACCCAGTTTCCAGTCTTCGAGCGAGTCGAGCGAGGCCGAGGTGGTGGTGCTTGGAGGAGCACTGAACGGCTGCTGGTTGTAGTTGAAACCAGAGTACGACAGGCCCTGGTAGCTGGCCGAAGGAGGAGCGTAGATCTTCATTGGGCTGTAGCCACTGGAGAACGTCTGGACCTCGGGCTGCGAGGATGCCACTGGAGCTTGAGCAGTGTTTGGGCTAGTTGTGGAAGACGTTGGAGACGTCGAGCCACTGGCTGGGAAGTCGGTGGAGTAGACGTTAGCAGACCCGGTGGATTTCTGTCGCTGGATCTTCAACAACTCTTGGTTCTTGCGCTTGCGTTCACGCAACTTGGCACGGATCTCCTTGAACTCCTCCGGTCTTCGCTTAGGACCGTGGGTCTGAGTAGCCACATGGGCGTTGAGATGGTTCAAAGTACCGTAACCCTTGGTGCAACCTTTCCAGTTGCATTGGTAGATCCGCTCGATCTCGTCGTGTTTCCGACGAGGACGTTTCTTCTTCTCGTGGGTAGGCAGCATTGCGAACCCCGAGTTCATCGCCACGACCATCCCTCCTTTGTCATCGTACACCGCAGGGAACCGAGGGTCGGACATCGGGCTTGGGTACATCTGGTTGTGGGCCATGGCCATCGGCTGAGGCTGCTGGTATGCTGGCGGCTGGAACACGTTAGTTTGGACGTGGCCAGGCTTCTGGGCTTGCGGAGCAGGAAGCAGGATTGGCGACGAGCCCTGGGACTCGTAGAGTGGGTAGTGATTCTGGTCAAACAGAGGGTAGGGGTCTCTGTTGGCAGGCATGGCGTAGGTGTCGGTCATGGCTGCAATGAGGGCTCGCTTGAGCGGGGGTTATATAATATATCCAGGCGTCTGGAGAAGGATGGGGAGCACCTGGGTAGGGACTAGGTGCTGCAGGGACACACAGAATTCGCCTTAGCAATGAGGCGCTTGGGCGAGAGCCTTAGCACGGAGACAGGAGTAGAGCTGAGAACGGAGGATAGGAACCGGCTGGAGCAGCGAGGCAACAGGCAGGCGGACGGGGGGAAGTGAAGGAGGAGCAGACGGAAGGAATCAGCAGTGGTGATCCATGGGAGCAGGTGGTGATATATATAATAGACGAGGGCTGCGATATCTTGAGCTGAGGCCGAGGGCTGCTGCATTTTGATACAAGAGGTGCGTTGACTGTGCTTGGGTGATCTGAAATGTGTAACGTAGCGGTGGGCAGACGTACATATTGCGCGCATAGAACACAAAGACGAGTCCCAAGTAGGTTTGTGCTGGGGGTTGCATGGTGCGTCTGGACGAGACCAGAAAAAAAATAAAAACTCAAAAAAGCAACCGCCGCGCAGTCCGCGGTGGGACGCCTGCGCAAGCGCGGTTTTGCACCGCCCATGTGTCCAGAGATTGGTGGTCTGGGGTTGAGGTTTACCCAGACGCTTGAGGCTGGCCACGCCACGAGGTACAGTGTGGTGCGGTTATGTTGATAAGCTGCAATTTGGCTAACTTTGTTGCTCGCTGGCAGTCAAATAATAATCGATGTAGGTTTCACTGAGTACCAGCAACTGGCCCGTGGTGGTGCTGATCCAATTTACGAGCCGACCCCTATTGCACCCCACCCCCCGACCCAGACCGCCCGACCCGTGCACAGTCCCACCGAGCCACCCCCCGTCGAGTCCTCGGGCATGCTATCAAACATGCGGCAGCCTGCATCGAGCGTCGACACCAGCCGGTGCCAATGATAAACCCTCAAGCTGGGGTCGTCCTAACTTCTTGAGAACTCTCTCTCTCGGTGCTGCTGGCCCAGATCCACTAGGCTAATCTTACATACTCTAGAGCCCACTCCCACCGGCCGCCTGCTATCTTAGACACATGCAAACTAGCCCTGTCGTAATACGGTGCTGCCTAACGGTTGGCTGACCAGGCTGCAGCTGGGGCGCCCCTGGTGGCTCTGATGATTCCAACTCAACTCTGACACCGAGCTCCGGTGCTGGAGCAACGTCCTGCTGTTGTCGGCCAATGGCCAGGCTCGGTTTCACGTCTTGGGACCCGCAAATCTCTCCCCCATCATGCGTAGCCATGTTGGATGATGTACCTTTCATCATAACCAACTGGACGGATGCTGGAGGTTGCGGTGATATTTCCGGCAACTGGGCAGCAACTCCTGAGTTGAGCTTCGGCCAGACGGTGCGCTGGTGCTCAGAAACAACGTAGCAGAAACATGGGAGCCTGGAAGGTGCTGACGGAGGTGCTGGTGCGGGATATGTTGGTGCAGGCTCGGGTGCTCGGTGATTATATGCTTGGATGCTTTCGGGTGGAATTATTATTATGAAGTATGCCAGTGGATGTGGAACCGATAAGACCTCATGGACTCTCGACGGTGGCACTCGGTTCACCGGTGTTAACTTCTGTTGGGGATATTAAAGCTGGAACTCTTGCTGGTGCTACAGTCCTATAGCATATATCCAGTCTGTTGCCTTTAGGTCTTCGACAACGGCTTGGCCAAGGCCGTAAGAGTTCTACGGTAACCCATAAGGGTTGGAAGTCAGATCGGCACAATTTCATGTTTTGACATACTCACATCTCCTACTAAGTAATTACAGCATACACCATACATCCCGTTGAACAATACATCTGCTTCTTCTAACATGTTTTGATAATATCTCTGCTTCTGGCAACATGCAGTGCCAATATCTTTGGGAACGTCTGGCGAATGTTTCTTTGTTTAGATCTGGCCCGGCAGATTGCGGGACGTCTTTTGAGCATCTTACGAGCATCTTGATTCTGACTTGCGACCATCTCTTGATCTGACTTGCGACCATCTTTGATACCGATCGGTACTACTGGTGTGCCAGATCAACGTCAATTCTGCCATGTCTAAATTCCAATTTCTCTATTGCAGTACCAGTCTATCATTAGCAACTGTGGACCCCTTTTCCGCGAAGCACCACCAATTCCTAACATCCAACCCTCAGCCACATTTACGAATCGTCCATCAACTCCTGCCTTAAACAGCGACACCTGCTCCACAGATCCATAATCACGCCCTCGTGCCCCAACCAAACTGGCCAGCACACCAACTCTAACGGTGCGCGCCGGGTCTATGCTGTCTATATCTGGCGTACCCTTTCGCCACTAACTGTGTGATGTAGCTAGCCTCAACGTTGGCTGTGACCCAAATTCCGCACACCGTGGTCTTGGCCACAGATCAATATATCCCTCAGCACGCCACAAACTCGCCCCCTTGAACCACAGTCCTGGTCCGAGCCACACCCACCGCACGGCAGATCTATCACCAATTCCAATGCTTGGCTAGCTACACAATTCCAGTCACTAATACCTCCCATCCTCGGCTACTTCCACCATCACCCATGCCCACTCACACCCGCCGCCCGCACTGGTCGGTGTTTCAGATACTGCGTCCAAGTGCCGGATTCTGCCTGTTGGAGCATCACCATGCGCTGTACAGCGTGAGGCCAATAAGCCTCCAGCAAATGGTGGAACCGAAATATAACTTCTATCAAAAGAAGCAGGAATTCGGTGAGGCCAGGTGGGTTCGCAGCTAAAGATAGATTGGGTCTGCCTCAGGAGTATTTTTTTCCGAGTTGTTCTCGGTATTTAAACTTTGTTTGGAGACGTTATACTTAGCCTATTGTTTGGTGATCCCGCCTAGCCACTAATGTAGAAGAACATGTGTGATTGATGCGTTGGCTTTTCACTATTGGGTTTCTCAAGCCAGTGTTTTCTCTCCTGAAGGTTCCTGAAGCCAAGGGTCCCAGGTACTCGAGCTAGGAGTTGGTAAAGGTTTTTTAAGGTGCTACGATTGCTGGCTCCAAAATCAACGTCTGTGGCTTCTAGTTTCTCGTAAAAGTCCACCAAAACCGAAAAACATCCAGTGTCACGCACCAGATAGTTCGCCATTGTATGTCTGTTCGATTATCAGGATCCCTCTGTCAGTGGCCGGCTATCGATGGGTAGCTGGAGCCATGGGCGACACATTCCTTAACACTGGGCCACCCCCGTCCCACGGCCTGCGGCCCACCACCCCTCGTCCAGCCGTTTTGCCCTCCTTCCTATTCCGGCACGGTGCAGATCCACACCCCCAATGTTGCGTCGGTTGATTCTTGCAACGGGGATAATTGAAAGGTATTATGGTTTGCGTTGGCTGGAATCTACTTGCTGAGTCCAAGGTGTGCCCCTGGGCTATTGCACGGTAATATGTGGAACCGTACAACAAGTGCTTGGTATTCTTGGGGGCTTGGCCCAAATTGTTGAGGGCGGTGCGTGGGATTACCTGGAGTCGCAAACTCCTGAGTACTCGGGACATAATTTGGTCAGCTTAATCAAATGATCAATCAATGACCAGTTCCGCAATCCAGCACTGTCAAACCACCACCACTGTTCTCCAACTCCTTTCCAGTTCCGCCTGATCCCTGCAAATTCATAACCATAAATTTCTCTCAACACTTGCTTCCACCTACAACTAATATGCTCTGCCTTGGCCAACCTTGCTTTACGTCTCCCCAACCAGATCGGCTGGCTGCTCCTCAACCTCCCATCGGCTCCAATCTACTCCAGCAGCTCAACCGTCGTGCTCGGGGCTCGCACCCCTTATCACCCAGCTGTTTCATCCTCAACGTAGCCTCCCAATTCGGCTACACGTCTGCTCCATTACGCCGGTTTTCAAACGCCCTTTCACGCACCCACGTTAACTCTAATAACCAATGCTGATTCTCTGATTGTCCTCGCAGAAAAAATAAAAAAACTCAAAAAAGAGTTGTGGTTATCACCCAATAGGTTGCTGTCAACTCTAATCCCGCCCTTTTCATATTTTGGGTTATCTCAGCTGACTCTGAATGTTTCAGGGTGCCTGATTCGTCCTGGGCTTGGGCCGAGAGCCAGCCTGGTCGTCGGGGCTCCCCAGCACTGTGCTGTTGTCGGCCGCCAAACTCTCGTGGTATTGGGTTTGCTGTTGCTGGTTTCCCGATTGCTGATCCCGTTTGCTGGTACGCCGGCCCAGATCTGGATGTTTGAGTTCGCAAGGCAAGGGCAGTTTCCAGCTACTGCCGCCCTCAAATCTTCACCAGCCAAGCGATTATGTCACGGCTCCCATCTCCGTCGCCTGGGATTGATTGGGTCCGGCTTCCTCTGTGCGCGCTGCGGCAACTTGGTAGTACTGATGTGCAGCCCGCACTGAGTATCGGCGACCCATCTGCACCACGATCGTTTGGTGATTGGCAAAGCCGCAAATCTCTCCTTACAAACGTCGCTGTTTCTCTGTCATTCTCCCACGGTGCTGCGACTGCTGCCTGGTGCTGCCAGTCCCGAAATACTCGGTGCTGCCCACTTACGTAGTTGCTGTCGGTTTCCAATTGGAGCCTATTGTCTTCAGTGTCTTGAACTGGACCGTCAGCCAACACCAGCTGGGCCAATTGGAGCTCCGGAGTGCTTTCAGTTTGATGCTAGTGGAGCATTGTTCAGGAGTCGCTGCTTTGTTGTGTCCGCGTCTGTAACAGCGACGTTTGTAAGTCTGAAATCTGTAACATTTGCTGCTGCAACCCTTGGAATCTTGCGATTTAACGTTCGCTCAGTCTGTTCTGGCTTTAACTCTCCGTGCTTCACACTGTTTGAACAGCCACTCCAGCCGGTCCTAAGTCTTGTTCCACATGCCTCGTCCCTTCTCCATTAACGTTTTACGTCGTGGTGCCATCACGACATTGCGTCATTCTCCAATATCTGCTACAAGCCCCTAACTCCTTGTCAATCTCAGTTGCTCTCCTATCTGTCTCGTATCTCCATTCTCACTGACTCCCTCTCGTCAAGCCACTCCCGCACCCATTCCTCTGCTGTTGCCATTCCTCTCGCCATGGCTCAAACCCTGCCTAGCCGTGTCTCACTCGTCCTCAACTCCCCCCACTGTCTCAAGATCCAACCCTCCTCGTCACCCCATATGTTCCGTCTCGGTATTAACAGTACTCACTCATGCGAGTCTCGGCCTGTTTGATTCCCGATTCATGTATGTCTGATACTAATTCCCACTAAATCCAGCCATTCACATCCCCAACTCTACCCTCCTGTCTTCCCTCGCCGTATCAGCAACCACTCAGTTATACGCTCGGTGCCTGGTCAATCTGGCCACTACGTTGGTCTCCGCTCCTACACGAGACCCACTGTCTTGAACTTTAACCACAAATCGGGCACCTTGGTGCGGTGTTTCCGCGGTCGAAGGATTTCATCTGACTTGACTCTCAATAAGACTCTGGCCAGAACCGTCGGCTGTTTCTGGTATCTCTCGTTTTAATTACCTTTCTCTGTCATTGCCTTTCTCTGTCATTATCTTTCTTTATCTTTGACTTTGCTGCTGGCTGATGCATTTTCTGTCTTCGCCGTCAACTACTCCTACGTAAGTTCTGTTATTGTTTCCTCTGTCTGTCATACTTTCTTTCTGTCCTCTCTTCCATCTTGCTCTACTTTGTACTATCTAACCCGTTCTTCTTGGTTCTCCCATCATTACTTTCTTCATTACTTGCTTCTCGATTCTACTCACTGCTTTCTATTTCGTCAAGCCTTCACTCATCACTCTTGTCTCACGCCAGAACCTTCCCACTATGATCTGCCAATCTTAGTAGCTACCTGTCTCCCCTCACTAGTGCCTCATCTGGTTGATTTTATCTCGTATCGTCAGACCAATCACCGATTCCCCCATTCATGATATGATATGACACATCAGGCAACTTTGTTATCTCATCCAATGATCTGCTTGGCACCTCTGTTCTCTCGCCTTAACCTGCACTGGACTTCACTCATGGCCCATCATTGCTTGCACCATCACTCGTGCACCAGTAAAGAATCACTTGTGGCTGTCATGTCTCTACAACGTCGTTGTCTGTCAATCTCTATTCTTTCTGGCTGTGTGTTCATCTATTTCAGTTTTTGATCGTCATTGCACAATTCTCCTCACTTTCATTACTTAGGCTGCTTGGGCTGCTCGCTTGGGCACCTCATTCACAGTACTCTATACTCGCTACTCCAATTGCTAGTCAACTTACCACTTCACACGTTACTCCATAGTTCACTAACAATCCTCCACCTCTTCTACTACACTCCAAAAGAACTCTATCATAGTCATCATTCCTAAACAGTCCAGAATCAACAACGCTGTCTCTTCAATTGGAATATCTAGCGTCCCTTTCACAAGTCCTGTCTTGCAGCATGTCGTCCACTAGTCCACTAATAATCTACTACTTCCCCCATACACCACTCCCTCCTTACACCATCCATCACTACATCAACTAGCCCGCCCTACATCTATCAGCCCACCGTCATCAACCCTACCTCAACCAACCCTACCTCAGATCTTCTTTTAAAGTTCCAGGAACTACGCTAACGGCCACGCTAGCTTCAATCTTGGGGCCATGGCTTTGATACAGGGTCTCCAACTTAATCACCGGCAATCAAACCCAGCAGCGCACCGTTATGCCAATCATACACTAGCACTGTGCTCCTCCAGAACTACTGCTCGGCTTCTCACTTGCCAGCCATCTATTCCGCTAGTCCACATCTCGATTGCTAATCTAGCACTAAAGCAAGCCACCAACGTTCTCCAGATGGCACTACTCTCTAGTGTGCTTATCGTACAATAGCTGTATGCGCTGCATAGTCTGGACGCTGCACCGGGGGTAAATTGGGGGTGTTCCGCCTAGGGGTGGCACCAATCTGTGCCCACAGCTGGCCACAGCACCGGGTCTTGGCGGCGGTGGACTTGACACTGTGGTTCAGACGTGACACTGGTCCGCTGCAGGCCGGTGTTGTGGAACACTCTTGGGCCACGAAGGACGGGACATGCCTACTGTTGCAGAAATTAACTTATAATTGCGTGGGTGTTAACACTGTATTGAGTAAAGAGATTTACAGTACTGAAGAATATTATGAGAAGCGCTGAGTAAAGTACAGTGTAAAAATATTTTGCAATGTGGTTTAAATGAGAGTTGTGCTGAAGAGTTAAAGTTGTCTGAACTTGAGTGGGGTTTCCGGAATACGCTGAATAATATTGTGTTTTTTTGTTTGTAAGTTTGTGTGCATTGTTGGGTATAATATCGATTGTAAAGGATGATTTGTGTCAAGCGTTCAGTGTTGTGTGGAATACTCGATGGCTTATGTAATGATGTGTAAGATCTGTACTGTGTGATGTGTGGATGTCCTGATGTTAAGATGTGAGGATGTCATGATGTTATGATATGGTGATGTGTGGGTGTTGGGATCCGCTGATTATATAACTCTGTGTAATACTCTGCATGCCTCTGTGAATGTATTATCTTCCATCCTCCTGTGCGAGTACCAATCAATTGATCAACTCTTCTTCTTTTACTCGGTCCGTCGTATCTTCGGCTTATGTTTATTTTTACCCCTTTAGTACCACGTATTGCTCACCGTCTAGTACCATGTATCCTTCCGCTGTAATCTATCTAATTATTGTTAGTGTGTGGTAGAGTACAGTGCCGCTCCTTCTGCACCTTCTGCACTAACATTGTAATGTTATGCCTTCATTTTTGAAGTAATTTTCTGTCATTTTATTTTCTATCTAATTTTTACTTTTAGTGGGGCTTTTATTTTATTTCTCCTCTCGATTTCGGTTTATTGTGTAATTACTGTAATGCATTGTGGTGGTGCAGAAGTTACGTTCTTTCTTACATGTTGAAATCTTGCATGCTCACTGTTTACTCATTTGCAAAAAATAATAAATATTTCCCACTCAGAAATATGCTAAGATAAACAAAATAATTATATAATTTTATTTATCTACTTTCTCTTTATCTACGAACCTCTTATAGTGCTCAATTCTTCCTTGAACTCAGTCATCATTTTCCCTCCCTAACTCACCTTACATCCTCCCAAGAATGCATCATCCTTCCAATATCCTATCTCTTGTAATCCAACAGACTTCATGGCCCAAAAATGAGCTAAAGTTCTTGCCTGGATACTGCCCATAGATCTCATTGTATTCTCTTGCCTTCTCTTTCACTCCCCTCTTTGCAAAAATCCTCAACAATCGAACTATTCCCTGCATGTCCTTTTCTGCGCTAGTGCTAGCTGTGCCATCGATCTCTGACTCAACCCATGCTGAATCCAACTTTAGTTTATCTTTGTCTAAGTAGTCCCTGCCTCTACTAGTGCCATTTCTCTGTTTCTTCTCTGATCCATGTTGCTTCGATCTACAAAACAGTTGGACTCTAGTGTAATCCTGTCAGCATGCATCGAGTGGATACTCTTGAAGTAACGTTTGACAAGGAATGTCAATGTATTCATTTTCTCATCAACACAAACTCTCTATTTGTCTCCAACTTACTAGCCCAAGTCAAACGCTATTTTACTAGCTTGTGGGAACACAGAGGCATTCATCTTTTCATTCGCTCGTGACTCATTCATACTCTAAGATCAAATCAACATCGGTGGAACCTACCACGTTGCCCACCAGATTAAACTCACAGTGAACACCAACATCCTTACCGTCAACAAACTTAATACTCCGTAATATATGCTGACATGCTAACCTATGAAAAAAAAATAGCAAAAATGCAATCCCCAACCTTCGACTGTAGCGACTACTTTCTAAAGAATCTTCCAGAACTGGCCCTTAAAAGTAGCCACCAATTATCTCCCAATAAAAATAAAACCCCTTCTTCAACTGCTCAAATCATAGAGCCCCACTCGTCCTGTCAATTTTTGATCGTCATTGATCAACTCACCATAACCATAGTACGGAACACCCACAGCCAACCGTGCTCCCACCACACCCATCAGCAATCCAAACCCACTGTAATGATCTCCTGGACCACTCAGAATTTTGTTCAAGCTGAGTCGACGATCGTCTAACGATACTGACCACACAGCCCCCAATCCTCCTTTACTACGAGGACTAGAAATGAACACAGTCGAGCCGTTGACAGCACCACTGAGACCAAATTGTGAATACTCGTAGTCTTGTGAACTTGGAGGAGAAATAACTGAAGCAAGTGTGATCTCAGGATATGACACTCCACTTTCAACTGAAGCAGTAGCATTATCACTACTTGATAATGTGGTAGTGACACGCAACATCTCAGAAACCACAGTTCCAGTTTCTGTCATATCCTGAACAGTACCGTTTCCAACAGTCTGACTAGTACCACCGGTGATCTTGTAGTAATACACCACCCCTGTTTGTGCTACATTACCATTATTTCGTACACCTGAAGGTGATCCAACCATAAGCCAGTCGTCTCCACTGAGAAGAAGTCCAGAGCCAAACAATCCAGTAGCTCTTGAGTTGACTCTTTCCATCTTGTATTCAGACAACAGCTGTGGTCTTTTGGAATTGTAAGGCAAAACAAACACAGGCAGCAACGACTTTTTATCGTACACTATAATACTGGCACTGCTGCGCACACTCACAAAAATATACATGGAGTTGACACTAACACCGACCCCAAAGTTTTCGTACCCTGACTCAAGTCTGAACTTATCAGGTATGGTCAAAATCAGATGTTTGAACTCTTTATATGACACTTGACTAGAGATAGTTCCATTTTTAGAGCCTTTTTGTTGCCATTCTTTTGGCAGTGAACTTCTCAAACTAGACATGGTTTTCAGATCAGCTTTCCAACCTCCGTCAAAGATCCTCTGCAACACCTGCAACCCATCGATAACCATAACAATTCCGTTCTGGGTTGTGTTCACTCCATAACTAGCATATGGAGACCCCACAATAATGTCTGGGATCCCGTCTCCATCTACGTCGTCGATCTCAAGAACTGTGCCCATCTCGTCAAACGTGTGACGTCCGTCATCAAAATCTATCTCAAGTATCACATCATTGCCTCTGTAAACTTGCAAGCATTTCAATCCAGGTGTGCTTACCACCATTAAATCGTACTTCTTTCCTCCAGCAATCTCAAACGAGAACGTTTTGATATTGTCACCATATCGAGGAGGTCTGCTGGTCAGTGACGATGACATAGACTCGAGACGATTAGCTCCAAGTCTCAACTTCTGGGCAGTTTTTGGAACTTCGTATGGCGAACTTTCTGTTTTGACGGACGATTTTGAGCTGCCGACCAAATCCAGTAGCGGAATCACATACACAGAACCGTCTATCTCTTCATAATTAGCTCCAACAGCAATACAATCTCCATAACTACTGCCAAGGAATTCTCCAACAGCAATAGCGTTTCCAAAACGAGAATTAGAAATTTGAGGAGAAACAAAGTAGCCAGAAGCAGACGCTTGGTCGTCAGCTTGAGGGGTGGATCTGGAAACTTCACTGCTGGTTGGAACAGCCAAACTCTTTGAAGCAGAATATTGAGAATCCAAAGAATCAGTTTGGTTAAGAGAATGGTCCAAAGAAATCTGTTCGTCTTCTTCTAACGAATCGTCACCAGTGGCCAAACGATGTCCTGGTTGAACGATACTTCCAGGACACAAACTCCAAGGATCTACAGATTTCAAGTCAGCATCGTTGAACCACAGTTCCAACGCCGAAAAGCATTTCAAGATACTTGTCTCAATCTCCTCGAGTCCTCCTAAGAAGTAATCGTCGAGGATCTGAGCCAAATATGGAGACTGGTTCATGTAAGCTGCAGTACTGAACTTGAACGTGTTGACTTCTACTCCCAAACCAATGCGGCCTCTGTCAACACAGAACTCCATGTTACCACCGGTCACCTTAGGAAACCCTACTTTATGAAAGATATCCACCATTTCTTTTGAAGGTAAATCCCAGGGAGTCTCAAAGTACGATTCCAAATCCAAGTCTCTGTCAAACAACCCAGTTTTACTAGATGCCACCAAACTATTAAGAACCATGAAATCTCCTGCAGTGTCAAGAAACGTATGGGCTTGAGAAATATCACCGTCGAACTCTGTCTCGGCCAAATGTTTCAACAATCCACCTTTCATTCTTAAAGAATGCCAAGTCAGATCTGCTACTTGATGAGTGAATATCCCATACAAAAACGCTTTAAGCTGGCTCCTCGACTCTCCAGACAATGCTAACGTGGTTTGCCCACCTTGTTCTGATTGTTTGCCCAGAGATTGTCTTAAATGCTTAGCAGCTTCCAACAAGAACGGTGGCCAGTGTGCTGCTTCTGCTGCTTCAGAGAACCCTAAACAATTATAATAAGCATCAGGAAAAAAAGCTCCTGCTTGATACAGTGTGTTGTATCCTTTTATTTCATCAGGTAAAAACCCATGGACTCGTGAAGCGATTAATAAATGGACACTAAATTTGTTAGTACTTACTCTTTAGGCTATTGAGAGCATGCCTATAAGTGTTGTCAAAATATCACAATATTCATCTAGAAACCAGTCAATTCATATTTTCTGTTCAAGACAATCCCTAGACAATTCTCAACGACATTTCCAACTACAGATCTATTCTTAGAATCAACGACACTTGACTCCTATTGTCAGTTCAGCAACTGAGGCACAGCCTTACTTACGATACTCCACAAGCACTCAGTGTCAACGAGTATAGAATCGACACAACCACCACTGACACAATCAGACAGTGCATTGTATGTTTCTGACCTGATACTCAAACAGCAAAGAAAAAAGCTGTTCTCAGAAAGACTTCCAGACCAAAGGAAACTAGAATCAGTCTACGGCAGTGTCGAAGTCTGGAGCTGGGGTCATCGGAATGCAGGAACCAACAGGGTGGGTCGCTCTACTCTGGTCACGTGCAACATTTGAGTGTTGAAATACTTCATGGTTCGATTTTGAGTGAAGGCATATTAATTGAACAAATATCAACCATGGATTCACAATCGACAGATCTTCCAAGCAGGAGATTGTTTGAATTGTTGCTGGATATTTATATTCAGGTATTTCCAGATGCAAAAGAACTGTTTGGAAAACTAGAATCGAATGGACAGTCAGAGATAGTTCAAGATAATAGTGAACAGAATGAACTTGACACACAACTGAACAATGCAATTAAAACTCCATTGACCACCAATATTATTGATGGGTCTGTGTTTGAGCCTTATTATTCGTCGTACATTGAAACTGTGACCGATGATGCAAACAAGAAACTTTTACTTGAGCTTGTGTTTTTGAACACCCTTGCACAGTTTGAAGAGTCACAAGGCTCGTCAATGTCCGATTCTGATAAAGTTAACTTCTATTGTATCTTGATTGATTTCTCGAATTTCTTGGTCAACGACAAACAGGACCCACAGTCTGATCTTCTGTTTATTTTGGTTTCTAGAATAGTTGCTACTAACTCTCTTGCGGTGATCCATGAGTTCTGGACTTACATGGAATCACGACAAGAAGTTTTGATACAATTCTTAAGTAACACCCCTGACGGTCCTCAGAAACTTATAGGACGACGTCGACCAGGCTCCTTGTTGCTTCAAATAGCAAACCAGTTAGTCACCCGACTCAGTCAGACAAAAGATAACACTTTCACTTTCCAATCGGAACTCCTTGGTCGGATCCAGGTGTATGTGTCCAAGAACTTCAGTGTGAACGACACATTGTACCTTGATTCTGGTTTAGGGTTCAACGAATGTATTCCTCCTCCGGTAAAACCATCTGGGGCTGGTAAAACCCAGGCAGAAATGTTCTATCGGTACTGGTCTGTGCAGCAGTGGCTCAGCAATCCTTTAATAACCCAAAGCAAACAGACAAAAATCGAGTATATCATGAAAGACCAGCTAGCAATTGTTGACGACTATATCCAATTGACCAAGAGTGGTGCAGTTCCACCAACTGCGCATCCTACAATGCCTAATAAACTTGACGAAGGAGTAAAACAGTTTATAGAAACTGGAGACCCTGCGTTGATAGACGATTTCTACCAAAGAAAAAGAATCAGTGAAAAGTTGCTATATTACAGTGACAACCGCAGATATGCCTCATTAGAACAGTTCTTCGACAGAGAAACTTATGAGAAACAGAAGTTCCAGGACGAGCAGTTCCGAGTGCAAGTGTTGCTTCAGATTTATATAGTGTCGCATTTCATGGTCAACCAGATTGAAAAGTATAAACGAGACAACTGGAACCAGACCCAGCAGTATCTGGCATTTTATGATGAAGTTCTTGCCAGAGCAAATGAGAAAACAAACCAAAAGAACGACAGCGATGACTCACAAACAGCCAAAAAGCTTCCACATATTCTGTGGCCTCAATTCAAATCTGCCTACCAAGCACATATTGATTTCGACTACTATACGAAGTTGAAGAAATCGGTGAACTTGTTCTTTGCAGACTACAACAAATCGTTCTTTTTTCTCTGCAACACTCTTTTCAACCAGAACGAGCTTATTTGGTTCCAGTGGAAACTCACAAAGTTCTACATTTTTGGTGCATTGACTTTTGACAGGCAATCATTCGAACAGCAGCGAGAACAGATCACCCGCACTGTCAAAGAGTACCGCAAACACGACCCGTTATTTGGAATCAAGTATGGAAACAGAAATCTCACAAAGACTCTTCAGATGTCAGGGAAGGATCAAGGGTTCCCTACTGATTTGTTAGATGAAGTTGCTGCGACAGAAGAAGAGGAAGGTGACACCAGTTATGGATTAATGAGCTGGAAACGTGCTCGTGCAATTAGAAGACGAGGTGACTGGATTAATTTTGGTGCAAAGATAGAGAAACCTGCACATTTCGAGACAATTGCCAAGCAGCGAACTATCGACCTGTTGAAAGACAAACTTGAAAAGATCACTGTCGCCAACAAAGAACTTCTTGACTCGAACAACAAACGGTTTAAGAGTTTGTATGTTTCATTGACAGAAGATGATGGTGAAAAGAGAGAAGACAGTCCGGTTGTTGAAGTGAGTGGTGAGTTGGAGTATTGATTGAGATTGGACATTGGTTGAATAGAAGGACGCTTTGTTTTGTACCCGCTGTTTTAGCCAGCCTTTCGGCAAGTTGGTCAGGTGGCTGAACATGCTTAGCAATCTTAGTTATATCTTAATGAAATGTATGATATGTGCATGGGTTACTATAGTAGAAACGAACTGAAGAATGATTCCTCTTAGATCTAGATGAAAAGTGCTATGATTGACTGCTTACCTTTACATGAATCAAAGATTGATTTGAAAACCTTACAAACAAACCCTTATACAAGTACATACAATCAAAAGAAAAACTGATAACGAAGAACAGAATTTGGAGAATCGATTGAAAGCCTGACGAATCTTCTTCACCAACTACGGTGCTCCTCTCTTTCAATGGCAGACAAGGCATGCATGACGAGGCCCACAAACGCTAAAATATGCACCATTGCGCAACATCACGCGATTCTCGTGTGACCAGAGCCGAGTAATTTCGCCACGAACCACCAATTGTTCATCCTCGAACATCATCCGTTCTTGATTCTTCAGCTACTTTCTTCCCATAGAATATGGTGTCACAACGTTCTACTGCCCAGAGCAGACTTCTTAAAGAATACAAGGAGTTGTCCCGGGACGCTCCTGAAGGAATAATCGCAGGTCCTGTTGACGAAGACAATTTGTTTGTATGGGACTGTTTGCTTGAAGGTCCTCCAGGCACTCCGTATGAGAACGGAGTGTTCAATGCGGTTCTCAAGTTTCCTCAAGATTACCCTTTGGCTCCGCCAGAGCTCACTTTCACCCCTCCTATTTTGCATCCAAACATCTACGAGAACGGCAAAGTGTGTATTTCGATTCTCCATTCTCCTGGTGATGATCCATCGCATTACGAAATAGCCGAAGAAAGATGGAGTCCGGTGCAGAGTGTTGAGAAGATCTTGCTCAGTGTGGTGAGCATGTTGGCAGAACCAAACATTGAGAGTGCCGCTAACATCGATGCTTCAGTTATGTGGAGAGACGAGAGAGAGAAGTTCGAACAGATGGTCCGAGAAGACGTGAAGAAATCGTTGGGCTTATAGGACTCTGGATGATTAGTTAGGGGGTGGTATTTAATGACAAATAGTTTGATGCGAGTTCTGACAAAGGACACGGGGGAGTTTCAATAATTAGTTAAGAATCAAGTTACAGATGGAGGGAATATGTTGGAGTTGATTGTTCATTAAGGTTAGTTGAATAAGATTGAACCGAATAATAGAACTCAACAAAGGTTCTGTTACGGTGTTTCTTGTTTCTGCTACACATATTAGTTGGATTTTGGTCTAGATTCCGGTCTGCCGAAAGTATTTAAGCCATAGATTCTTTTAGAAATTAGACTTCCACTGATGTCTGTCGAGTTGTCAACCCCTTTGGAGATTCGAAGGGAAAGCAGATACGTTGAGCTGCATTGCACTCGTCGCAATGGTATATACATAAGGATAGAAAAGTTTCGGGATAATTTCATACAGTGGTAAACTCGTGAACAGTTCATTGTAATTCATTGTAAAACTCTAGAATAAAAGGCTGGATATGAAAGAGGCATAAGAAGTCTAAGCACCGTAAACTTCCTTGAAGGAGTTCTCGAAATCAGCAATGATGTCGTCAATGAACTCAGTTCCGACAGAGATACGGATCAAGTCCTCGGTGACACCAGAAGCAATCTTCTCCTCCTCGCTCAATTGTTGATGGGTGGTGTAGTAAGGAGCAATGACCAAGGTCTTGGAGTCTCCGACGTTGGCCAAGTTGGAGGCCAATTTCAAACCGTCGACAACCTTGACACCGGACTTCTCGAAGTTGGAAGCACTAGCGTCAGCATCGGTCTTTTTGACACCGATGGACAACACACATCCAAACCCGTTGGTCAAGTATTTGACAGCGTTGGCGTGGTGTGGGTGCGACTCCAAACCTGGGTAAGAAACCCAAGCAACGTGTGGGGATTTCTCAAAGTATTGAGCCAACTTCAAAGCGTTGGAAGCAGCTCTCTCGATTCTGAGAGACAAAGTCTCCAAACCTTGGAGAGCCAAGAAGGCATGGAATGGAGACAAGGCTGGACCCAAGTCACGCAACAACTCAATACGGGCGTGACCAATGAAGGCAAGGTGACCCAAGGCATCGTTCAAGACAAGCCCGTGGTAACCTTCCGATGGTTGAGAGAATTGTGGGAATTTCTCTGGGTAATCTTTCCATGGGAACTTACCAGAGTCAATGATGACACCGCCAATGGCAGTACCGTGACCGTTGATCCACTTGGTGGCAGAGTGGACGACGATATCAGCACCGTGGTCAATTGGTCTGACCAAGTATCCACCAGCACCGAAGGTGTTGTCAACGACAACTGGAATTCCCTTCTTGTGAGCAAGAGCAACAATACTCTCAAAGTCTGGGACGTTGTATTTAGGGTTACCAATGGACTCGAGGTAGATGGCCTTGGTCTTGTCGTCGATCAACTTCTCAAAGTCTTCTGGCTTGTCACCGTCAACAAATCTGGCCTCAATACCAAATCTCTTGAAAGCAACCTTGAACTGGTTGTAGGTTCCTCCGTACAAGAAAGAGGTGGAGATGAAGTTGTCGCCAGAGTGAGCAAGACCAGCAATGGTGATGAATTGAGCCGCTTGTCCAGAGGACACAGCAAGAGCAGCAGCTCCGTTCTCAAGAGCAGCAATTCTCTTCTCGAACACATCCTGGGTAGGGTTCATGATACGCGAGTAGATGAACCCTTCCTTCTCCAAACCAAACAATTGGGCTCCGTGCTGAGAGTTCTCAAACACATAGGACGAAGTGGCATAGATAGGCACAGCACGGGCGTTGATGTTCCCGTCAACCTCTTGTCCAGCGTGGACTTGCAAAGTGTCAAAGTGAGAAGCAACCATTGTGTATCTAGTATGAGTCTGTATAGGTCTATGTAGAGCTAAGAATGGGACTTTGGGTTAATGAAAATTGAGTTGCCGAGGGGGAATCGCTTCCTTCTTATACAAACGAATATCTGGGTCCCTAAAAAAACCTACCGACTCCGCACACCAGCATTGGCCATACATTAAAAGTGTGTATCTCATCGCACGTGAATTGATCTAACTCCGTTTAGCCATGGGGGGAGCGTGGGGTCCGGAGTGCGGTTAGCAGTGGTGCGCATAACGTGAGTGGTGCTGGATTTCCAAGTCAAGGTCGCTAGACGGAGTGTCGCAGTCTTTGTGGTGCGCTTAGTATATATAAGGTTCCCTCAAACAGTTGACGTAAAGTGATCGAGGGAGTGCTCGAAATGTGGTAGTCAATTAACTCGAGATCACAAACTCTAATTTGCCAATACCATGACTTATATCTTCCAACTGTTTCATAGAATTCTTCAATCCTGGTACCTGGTCTAGCACATGCACTTTCTTATCGTTCCCATTACTTTTCTCGTCCATGATCATTCCTAACTGCTGTAATTTCTGCGACGTTCCTTCCAACTTCTCAGCTATCACCAAATCGTAGTCATCATCATCTTCATCTGGAGTTCCTGGTAAGTCATTGCTGGTCGAATCTCCAGATAAGACCATGTCACTCAAATTTTCGTTGATCTTAATAAGTTCAAAATAGTTGTTGTAGATGATGTTTTTGATTAGAGACTTGTTGCTGGCGATTTTGTAATGCACGCTGTTCTCAAGTGCTATAAGATCTTTCAAAGAGGCGCCCTCGAGAATCTCGTCCACATCACCATCAGCATCTATTATTCGTTCAAATTTCGACGGTGCTGGCGCCACAGGCTCTTCTGTTTGCTGTTTCTTGAGCTTGTAGAACTCTTTCAAAGCTTTACGACGATCTTTTCTAGATTCATTGTTTGCTTTGGTGGAAGTACCAGAAGACGAATCTCTGTCTTCGCCTTTCTTATGTGCAATTATTATTGAGTCACTCATACTCTTGATTGAATTTGTAAGAATTTGTGATTATTTTATTGTCTTGGATCAGCAATGTTTTCTCGTTTCGTGACAGTATATAAAATAATGAGATCAGAATCTGTTCTAGTTTATATTCGATGGAAAGGTTGGTGGAACCTGGCACATTTTCTGCATGCGTAACGGTGCACGTTTATGCGTATTTCTGCTATATTCAGCATCTATCAGATGATCGATGACATCTCAAAAAAATTTTCTACTAACAGATCTTTAGTATGAGATCTTTCACTACCAATGAACAGTAAAAGAATCAAAAAGACTACGAAGCTGGGCAAACGATACACATTCCAGTCTTTCAAGGAAAGATTAGATGCTGTGTCTATCAACGGCTCAACTAGGGTGTTGAATGCCAGGCTCAACACCGAGATCGATGATGATTCTTTTTATTTCATAGAGTCTCTCAATCATTGGAAGGAGATCAATATTTCTAAACATTTCACGGAACTTAGCAGAGCTCTTACGCCGTACATTGGCTCATTGGCTCAATTGATGCATCATAAAGCAAAAGTGTTTGCGTTGCTTCAACAGAATATCGATTACCACGACAATTTGTCGGCGGAACCAGTGCTAGATTTGGTTGTCAACTTCGCTCATGATTTGGGTGAAGAATTCATGGAGTTTTATATTGCCACAATGGAGAGTGTTATCAAATTATCAATGGCAGCTTCATCAACCAGTACCAATGATATGACCACCAACAGCTTAATGAGCAACGACCATGTTGTGCAGTGGTGTTTCAACTCGGTAGCATTCATCTTCAAGTTCTTGGCCAAGCAAATCGCCACAGACTTACTTCCTACTTTGAAGATCTTCCTACCAATCTTACAAGCCACCAAGAAACAGCATCTCCTGAGATTTGCATCCGAGGCACTCTCATTTCTTTTCAAAAGAACTAATTTGGAAGCGGCAACTGAGGCCCTCGATTACTTACAGCAACAAATGCAACAGATAGATGACGAGGAAGAAAAATTGCGAACCCTCGAAGCATGTATTGTGACAATGTTTTCAGAATCAATGATCAATGTGTCACAGGCTTACCATTCCAAATCATTACGTCTTAATCTTGGGTTATTATTGGATAAATCCATTGCGCAGCCTGAATGCGATACCAAACTCGCCAGAATTACATGCGACGTTCTATTACAGCTTGTGAACCACGGTACTAACGAAACTGCTGCCAGCGTTTACGGGATGGTTTTGCAACGACTTACAAGTGTTACTGCAGACCAGCCGAAACTGTTGGAACGTAATTTGGCCATACTTGAGATTGTCTCTACTTTGATGTTTGCTGATACTGCCAGAAAAGTTGATGATTGGACAAAATGGGGCAAGTTTATTGAATCGCATGTCAAGAATACTGTGACGGACTGTCCAGAGAAGTCACGGCCACAGGTGGCTAAAGCAGTATCGTATTTGTTTGCACTTTTAATTAGAAACTCGCCGATGCCATTTTTGACCACTGCTCACTCGTTTATGTTCAACACCATGTTGGAATTCGATAGCGGACGATGGTTTTTGGGATTTGCAGAGTCCTGCTTGGGTATGAACCGCGATAAAACGTTGATCTTTGGGTCTCGAATCATCAGCAATTTCATTGTCAAGAACTGGAAGTCCTGTGAGAAAGAAACTGCGGTTTTTGCCAGTAGTATCGCCCAGAATCCTGATATCAGCAGCAAGGTGGCAGTGAAAGTGACTGCAGATTTCTACAGCAGTCTCAACAACGACCTTGAAATTATAAGCATGGAGCAAGATAAGTCGCAATTGTTGGAAGTGTACTGGAGATTGTTGGTTCTTAAACACAGCAAGAATTTCAGTGACAGCAAGGTTCTTTTAAAATTATTCCTTAGCTTTGTCGACAGCTGTACTCTGTCGTCGTTCCTCCAAGACCTCTGTGGTTTGGTTTTACAATCTGTCAGTCAACAGAAAAATTCTCATGAGGAAACGGTGGAGGTGTTGGATAAAGTGGTTGGATTGACAAAGAATGAGAGCACTGACGGTATCAACCCGTTCCAGAATAGTGCGGTGTTTGTTGCTGGAGTAGTTGCATTTGTCAGTGGAATTACGGAATCCAGATCGCTTGAGCATTTAAAAACCGTGTCCCCAGAACTCATGGATGCGGCTCGAAAGACATTGATTTCTCCTTCGCATGAGCTTAGACTTGCGGGGATCGAACTTATAAGCATCTTGTACGTCAAGGAGAATGCCGAGGCAGGAGTCCCATCTCTTATTAATCTGATTTTATCTGTTGAGTCTTTGAAATTGACCTTGGAGAATGGACGAGAGCTTGCATTGAAGATCCGACAGTTGTCGATCGAGTTTGACCAGTGCGAGACTCGAGACTCCACAGTTGACGCAATTGTGGTGGCGTGGATCTTCGGGTACTTAAGCAACCGATTCAAGCCCGCATGGGACAGCATCTTTGCCAACATCGGTGCGTTCGTGCGCAACTGTGAGTCTCAAGTGTGGGATAACGTTTTGTTCTTTTTGCTGAAGAGCTATGGAACCGGGTCTCCAGATTATGTAGATATCGGGTTCGGCGAACCTGTTGATGCGGGAGCTGGATTTGAGTTACTTGACCAGCGAATCACAGACTCTTATAATCGATTCAGTGATATCTATGATCATTATTTGAACCAGGACCAGTTTTTTGTTGACTTGGCGTCAAAACAACGCACAGAGTCTACACACACCTCTTTTATCAGATACCAAGTATTGCAGTTGCTTCTTAAGGTTCCAAGCTTGGCTGAGAAGAAAGCGCGATATTTGGTTCCTTTCTTGCTCAGAGATCAAGAGCAAGGAATCTATGGCGAAACCACAGAGACTGCAGCAGAGAGCGAAGAGACAGACCAGAGATGGACAATCAAGGATACAAATTTGTTGATTGAGTTGTTTGGTAAGTTCAAAAACATCAAGAACATCTACCAATCTAATCTTGTGTATGCCCATGCGTTGGACTTGCTCTGCTCCAAGACGGGAGCTATCCAGAAATCTGGTTTGGATATTGTGTTGGCGTACAAAGTTGAGAATATCCGTAAATATTCAGACAACTTGAAGAACATGCTTGATGAAACCAGTTTCAAAGATGAGATTATGACTTTTTTCAACGACCACAGTGCTGCTGAGCTTGATCAAGTATCTGGTGTGATCCTCAGACTTCTTTACGGGAAATCCAAGGTTAAAGTTGTGAGCAACTCTAAGCAAGGAAAGAAGAATGCGATCATCAAACTTCTTGCCACAAGCTTGGATGAGAAGTACGTTATAGAGTTTATCAAATTAGGTTATAGCGAGTCCGCTAAACCTGAACTTGAATCTACTGCAGTGGAGTCACTCCTTAGACGTTTGACTGGTTTCTTGAACCTTATGTTTGATCTTATCAAGGAGTTGAATTCAAAGTACCCTCGAGCAGTTGAAACCGTGGTTGATCCATTGGTGTATGCTATCTCTGTGGCTCAGAATGTTTTGGAGAAAGGTGTTGATGGAAACAAGTACGCAAGAACCACCCGTCAGATCGGTTTGAAAGTTTTAAGCTCGTTGTTTGATAGCTATGAAGAATCGTTTGATTGGGACGTTTACTTCCCTAAGATATACTCCAGTGTGATCCAGCCTCGGCTTTTGAAGTTTGCCGATGAGAATTCTCTGTCAGTTTCTTCATTGATGAATATCTTGATCAGTTGGTCAAGACAGCAGCAGCACCATCAGTTCCTCTGTTACGACGACTACAGTCTGGCCAAAGCAGTGTTGAGTCTCATTAGCAACCCGAAATCCAAGCTCAATGTTGTTTCTGAATGTTTGACCTTCTGTCAGAACTGCTTAACTGTCAGTTCAGACACTGAAACTGAACTCACTAGCTTAGTGGCCGCAACATGTATTCAGGCTTTGCCTCAACTTCTATCAGGAGAGTTCCCTAAAGAACTTGCAGTGAAATCCGTGGATATTGTGTTTGCCTTGATTGAAAGAGGGTTCATTGAAGACAAATCAAATGTTAAGGCATTCCTCGTTTCCCTTGTGGGCATTTTAGAACGCTCGTCCTTGAAAAACTACCATAACCTTGACCTTGGCACTAAGACTTTAATTGTGGAGGCCGTCAGCAAATTGGTGGTCTTGTACGATGCTTCTGAGTTCTCTGAGTTTGAGCAGGTGTACTTGGCATGCTGCAAGTTTTTGAAAGAGTATTCTGATCCAAAGTTCCGTCAAGTCTTGATTCAAATATTCGTTGGGATCGGGTCCATGGTGGCAGATATTAAAGAGGTAGCAACAATTCTTGCTGGAATGAATAGTTTCAGCAAGAACAGACTTAATGAACCAGACTTTGAACAACGAGTTACAAGTTTCACGGAGTTGAACGAATCAAAATACCTAGGGCTTACATCAGTCCAATGGTTGCCGCTTGTCTATTGTTCGTTTTTCTTTGTGAACGATCCTACCGAGTCTTCTATCCGTCTCAATGGCGGTTATTCATTGGTACGGTTTGTCGACTGCCTCGAGTCACAGCCAGATATTGCTGCTGCCAAACCATATGTCGATATTTTGAAAACCGTTGTGTTACCTAATTTGAGAACAGGACTCAGAAACACCAACGAGAAAATTGAGCTGGAGTACGTCGGACTTTTAAGACGGGTTGCTGGACTTAACAAGTATTATACCGAAGTGAACGACATGCAAAAATTGTTCTACGCTGGTGACGACGAGGCTAATTTCTTTGAGAATATCAACCATGTGCAGATTCATCGTCGTCAAAGAGCTGTCAGAAGATTGGCTATCAGCTCTGAGGATTTGAGTTCCAACAGCATAAATCATTACTTGATCCCTATTGTGGAGAGATATGTGTACTGCTCGGACGAGAACTATCGAAACTTGTCGAACGAGTCTATTGACACTATTGGGCAGTTGATTCGTCGTACCAGCTGGAACCAGTTTAAGGCTACCTTGAACAGGTACGTTTCTTACTTCAAGAGTAAGACTGGGTTCTACAGGGATGTCGTGCATTTAATTTTTGCAGTCAGTCGTGGATTGTACGATGCGGTAACGTCAGACGAGGACCTGGAACTTAAAAAGGCGGGCTCGAAAGACCGTGACGGGTTTTTAAGTGCAGTTATTGCGCGATTGACTGAAGTTTTCACTGACAAGAACGAGGAGACTGCATCCGTTCGTATCTCTGTGTCAGAGTCGATGGTGTGCTTGATTTTGCTTCTCAGTCAGGAATTGAAATCTGCTGAGTTGCCTAGCGTGATTACAAAGACTGTCCAGGCATTGAAAAGTCGTTCCGAAGAGTTACGTGACGCTGTTCGTAAATCTCTTGGTAAGATTATGACATTGCTTGGGTCCGAGTACTTGCATTTTGTTATTAGAGAAATGAAGGGGGCTCTTCGGAGAGGACCACAGGTGCATATTTTAAGTTACAGTGTGCACTACTTGTTGGTCCATTTGGCGGACAGCTTACAGCAGCAAGAGTTGGATGAATGTGCCGAATTGATTATGGACATTATCATGGAAGATGTTTTTGGATCAGCTGGACAAGAAAAAGACGCTGACGGATACACCTCCAAGACGAAAGAAGTGAAGCATAACAAAAGTTTTGATACTGCCGAGATTTTGGCTCTGAGCATTAGCTTGGAACAATTCTCTGTGTTGCTCAATCCTATCAAGCTTCTTTTGGCTGAGAATATCAATCTGAAAACTCAAACTCGATTGGAAGAACTTTTGAACAGATTTGCTGTTGGTTTGAACAAGAATCAAGAGTCGTCTGATCCTAAGGCGTTGGTTCTTTGTTATGAAGTTTACACTGAAGCAGACCAAATTGTTCAAGGAAAGACACGGCGTGCAAAGAAGACGTTGACTGAGCAGGAGGAGCACTTTGTGGTTAAATTGGACGCTAAGCCAATGAAAACTCAAATGGAGTTCTCTCACTATGCGGACAGTCTTCGTAAGTTTGCGTTGGATTTACTTCGGATGGTTTTATCGCATAACGAGTCACTTGTGACATTTGCCAATTTGAAGGGTTTCCTTGTTGTTTTGATGCAAAGTTTGAAATCAGACAATCAAGGATTGGTCATTGCTGCGTTGAGGGTGATGAACTATGTGATCCTTGTGCCGTTGGACGACGATGCAGTGTCGAAGTTGATTATCTGCACTCGTAAAGTTCTTCAGATCTTGAAAAACAATCCATCGACAAACTCTGATTTGTCACAAGCATGCTTGCGGTTCCTTTCATCAGTGGTTCGTCACAAACACGAACAAGTGGACCTTAAGCCTTCAGCTATCAGTTACGTGTTGGTAAAGTTACAGCCTGATTTAGAAGAGCCTAACAGACAGGGACTTGCGTTTGGGTTCCTTAAGGCAGTCTTGGCTAATCACATTGTGTTGCCGGAGGTGTACGACGCGATGGAAAAAGTTTCGAAGATCATGGTCACCAACCATACCAGAGAAATCCGTAACATGGCCCGCAGCTGTTACTTCCAGTTCCTCATGGAGTACGATCAGGGCAAAGGTAAGCTTGACAAAGAGCTTGCGGCTATATTGGGAAACTTGAGTTATCCTGCAGAAAGTGGTCGGTTGTCTGTACTTGAGTTGGTTCAGTCGATGGTGATGAAAGTCGGAGTAGCACTTTTAAGTAAGGTGAGCTCGTCTTTCTTTGTGGGATTGATCAACGTTGCTGTTGGCGACGACTCTGTGAAGTGTCGTGAGAAAGCTTCTACTATAGCTGGTGAGTTGTTGACCCGATTGGGACCAGATCATTGTGAAGCTATAGAAGAGTACATTCAGAACTGGATGCAACAGCAATCCAACCCAATGCTTGTTCGATGCGGTATCCAGTCTTACAAATTGTACCTTGAGGCATTTGGATATGGACATAACAAGACGTTGGACACTTTATTCATGAGCAAGTTGACCGAGTTTGTGTCTGAGTCTGAAGACCAATGGGAGTTGCTCTACTTTGGTTTGCAAGCATTCAACAAGATTGTGAGTCTCAGACAAAAGGAGGCACTCAAAGACAAGGAGATTTGGACTCTGTTAGTTCCTATCTTGTTATATCCACATTCTTGGGTGCGGTTGTCTGCTGCACGGTTGGTTGGATTTGCATTGAGCCGTTTAAACGAGGTCAGTATTTATTCTGAAAGCGACATTCAGACCATTGGGTTGCGAAGTTTGCGGCAGTTGAGTGCCCCTAAGATCAGTGATGAGTTAGGAATCCAGATTGTGAAGAATTTTGTCTACATTGTGCGATACTGGAAGGAAAAAAATACGGTGTACAAGAAGAATGAGGGAGGTGCTGGCGATGACAACGCAGATGGAGCAGACGAAGACTTGTCAGCTGAAAAATCGGCAGTGCGGTACCTTGTTGACAAGTTAGGTGCGATCATCCGTAATGATTACAGAGCTCAAGACTATGTCAACAGCAAGAAGAACAGTATCAAGCTTGCAGCAATGACTGTGCAGATCTTGGGTTCTGACGGAGTGGCAGAGGTAGCTGAGCCAATCATGTTGGCTTTGTATCACTTGGTTGACGAGGAAAACCAGCCTGATTCAGACGATAATGATGGTAACGATATTCGCGACTTGGCTACGGAGTGTTTGAAACTCGTGGAGACCAGTCTTGGCATTGGAGAGTATTCTAGAGTGTACGCCAGTGTCAGAAAGACGGTGCAAGAGCGTCGTACCGAGCGAAAAGTGAAAAGAGCTCAGATGAAGGTGGCTAATCCAGAGATTGCTGCTAAGAGAACCATGAGAAAACATTTGAAATCGAGAGAGAAACGGAAGTCTGAAAAAGATGCCAATGGATACTACCATGGTAAGAAGAAGCGGAGAATTTAGAGGAAGAGGAATTGCATTTATGTACGATAGGCATTTGAATTGTATCTTTTAATGTTTGATTTGTAGCTGTGGGGAAGAATTTGTTAAATTTGGTAGCACTAATGCTGAGATGATGGTAGCACGAGAACATTTAGACACAGCGTCGGATACCCATTTTTAGGGATGGGCCTACAATTCTGTTCTGAGTATGTACTGGAAATGACTTCTGGGGATGAGTTGGTCTGATTGCGCGGTGATTGAAGTTTGTTGCTGTCTCAGTATCTCCATAACCAATTGAAACTATGGCAACGGACACAAATACATGTAAGGGGGTTGGGTAGCAAATATCACTGATCCGTGCAAATCATTGTGAGAGAAAACAAGCAAGTGCCTGGCTAGGCAATAATAGAAAGTTTTCGTCTCTTCTAGACCCCTGAGACTTCGAAGTAGACTGTACAAAAAGAAAATAGACAGCGAGTGCGTAGATATAATGATGTCTTCAATTAGTAAGTACGCTCGTGTGACCGAAATGTTGATAGGGCCGATTGTTTGAAGATGCCGCGTATTGCTCACTCTATGAGGCTTCGCTGCTTTACTCGGTCTATAGTAAAGCTCGGTTTTATGGGTTCTTGGAATCTTCTCAGGTCATCACAACTCTATTCTAACGTACTCACCAATCTGAAAAGCAACTTCTTGCTCCTCTGTTTTGATTGTGCCTGAGTCTCTTCGGAAGTAGCTTCCCTGCCACAACCTACTACGACACTAGTACTGCTTCCTAGCCTCCACTGCTCGGAATCAACCCAAAAAATCTAAATCTTATTCCCTTTTAATCTTAATAACAATAGGTTTAGTCCAGTACTTTATAGTGTGGATTCTCGATAATTTTCCACCTCCCTCTCTGCGCGATACCTATGTACTCAAAGCAGAGACATTAAAATCAGACCACATCAAGTACTCCTCACTTGAAGCTATAGTGTTTATTTGCAGACTGTTCTCTGAAGTCTACGTCAATACAGAATACTAATATTATTTGCTCCTTACCGTTTTCTACGTGACTCTCCAGATACCACTTGGAACTCCTGGAATCTATGGGTAATGTGATAGCTCTTATCCACCTTGACAAACCCTCTTTAGCGGCCCTACCTGCAGCCCCGTACCACCCGAGTCGCCCAACTTTATTGCTCAACCGCTCGGTTCCGCCCAGTGTTTGCCCACCGTCCCGCCTAAGTTTCCGCCCGACTCCTTCCGCCTCGCCTCACTGCTTGCCGCAGCCTCTCCCCCTGCTCCATCCGGACATTACATGATCGCTGCATGTTGGCCCCTCCCAGCACACGGGATTGAACATGCGCAAATTTGCTGGCCGGTTATCTCCCTGAATATCCCAGAAAATTCATTGCTAGAGCTCTAAAAATATTGGCTGCTACGAAATTATCTCATATCCCTTTTTTTTCTCTCCATTGAACCACCGTGCGTCCCTAAACCGCGATAAGCACTCCTGCATTGTGAGCACTGGCTGGCTGGAAAATTGCCTGGCACTTTACATGCATCGACAAACCTCGCAAATTTCCATTCTCCTACCCACCCCATGATGTCTCGCCCCAAACGTAAGGCAGCACTGAAAGTCACCAACTACAGCGAGCCTGAGGTCCAGGACGACGTCGTCTCGGTGTCACTGACCACCCGTGGCAGTGCGGTCGAGTCTCCGTCAGTGGTCAGCACGGCCACCTCCAACACCAGCGACTCCGAATACGACGACGCCAACGGCGCCGTGGCCAACAACTGGCAAGAACCGGTCACTAAGCCAGATTTCCCTGTCGTGGCTCAGATTTCTGGTGCCAAGTTCCAGGACTCTGCCCGTACCTCTGTACGGTTCCCTGACGGCACAGTACTCAGCCGATACGACCACATACACATGGTGTCAGAGCCACCAACGGAGCCTTACTATATTGCTCGCGTGATGGGTTTCTTCAAGAAACGCAACATGAAGGCCAACGCCAACTTGAACTCGGTCGAAAACTATGAAATAAAGGTCAACTGGTTCTACCGGCCCCGCGACATCCTCAAGAGCTCCTCCGATTCCCGACAGTTGTTTGCCCTGATGCACACCGATCTTTGTCCCATCAGCAGTTTCAGAGGCAAGGTCACGGTGAAACACAAGGACGAGATTGAAGACTTGGTCGCGTATCGCTGCATGCCTCGTCATTTCTGGTTTGAGAAGCTTTTCGACCGTTACATGATCAAGTACTACGATATCTTGCCCACCCACCGTTTGATCAATTTGCCTGAAAATTACCAGAAAGCCCTCTCCAAGCGGTTTGCTTACGTCTTTGTTGAAGGTGGTCGTGGTGAAGAGTTTCTTGTCACGCCTAAGAACTGTGTCAAGTGCAACCAATGGTGCTCGGGCTCCGATTCGGTAGAGTGTGCCAAGTGCAATGATTGGTATCATATGTTATGTCTCACGCCTCCTTTATTGAAAAAGCCATCAAGGGGTTACAGTTGGAGTTGTGCGAAATGCGCTCGATTGGCCCATGGTGATGAAGGTGAGTTTGACTTGAAAGAAGAGGAATCAGAAACTATGCCTCGCCAGATGCCAATGTTTGAGAAATTGGCAATTGAATTCTTAGAGAAGGACAAAGATTTGACCCTAGAACAGCGCAGAGCTCTTGAAGAGTGGCCGTTCAGATACTTGGGTATGCATGCTCGTTTGGAGGACGCATTGGATTTGGAAGACCGACCATATCCTCGTGCTTCTTCGCGTCTTGGCACTAAACATCAAGCAAATGTTGGCGAATGGTTTGGTCACCCAGAAATCTACTACGACGTTTCTGAGCCGGAGCAAAAGCCGGGACGTAAACCTAGAAATCGTCGAAAGAACAAAGGGTCGCTGCCATTCTCAGACTTGCCTTCAGATAGAAAGAAGTTTGAGCTACCTGAGGAATACAGAAACACTCCTGCAAAGGAGTTGCCTGGTTGGATCAAACCCCGTCCTGAAGGCTACATTGAGCGTGGCCAGGACGACGGTACTACTCTGACGCTTATGTGGAAACAGCCTTTAGAGCCTCCTTCAATTGAGAATGAGATTGACTTTTTTGTGTTCAAGCGATGCAGACCAATAGCCAAAGATTTGAAGATCTTTCCAAACACTCCTAATTTCTTGGATGCAATCTTTAAGACTCTACTTGACACGAGCTTCGATTTTGAGAGAAGTTTTCAGATCGTGAAGAAGTTCACCAGAGAGCTGGTTAAAGAGCCAACATTTTCCAACGAAGAAGTGAAGCGTTTTGAAGATGGTGTACGAATGTATGGCTCTGAGCTTCCTCCCGTGCATCAGCATGTGGGCACTCAGCCGTTCAGCATGATCGTCAGATTCTATTACCTTTGGAAGAAGACGCCAAATGGACACTTGATCTGGGACAATTTTGAAGGACGCAAGAATAAGAAGATCAAAAAGAGTGCCAAAAACAGCGAGTTTGTGGATTCGATTGCAGACGGTGACGATGACTCGAGTTATGACATAGAGGCCTCCAACAAGCAACGCCGTAAATTCGAGTGCAAGCATTGTGGTACCGGCCACTCCTACAAGTGGTTCAGAGCTCCTGGGCACAGAATTGCACCTGTGGATACGAAGGAAACCGTGGTGGCTCTATGTTACAGATGTGCTAAGTTGTGGAGATTATATGCTGTTGCGTGGGAAGACCCTCATGAAGTGACTAAGAAGATGAGTCTGCGAGGAACTAACATGTGGAAGAAGAAGCTTGAATATGAGCTTGTTCAAGACGCTCTTAAGATTCTTGAGGAATCTGAGAAAAACGGCAAATCGAGGGCCAACAATAAAAGAAAATCCTCTTCCCCAGATGTGGCGAACCTGTTATCGAAGCGCCCTAAATCTTCAAGAAAGAGCGTAACTTCACAAGACGTGAAGTCCACTTTGGAAGCTGGTGGTTCGCTGCTTGATGGACCTCTGAAGTTAAGCATTCGTATCAATACCAGACAGCTCAAGAAGAATGGCAAGTCTGCTAAACAGTCAGCCGTCGAGAAGGAGCCTATATCGACTAAAAGAGAGACCAGTGGTTCAAGACTGACGGCCAATCAGCTCAAAGTGGAGTCAGAAGTGGTTATCGACCGGATTACTGAAGATGAGCAGACCGAGCCTGCTATTAGGTACGCATACAATCAGAATTACAGTTATGATTTTGACAATTATGACAAGAAATCTGGAGAGTTTGATAATTCTCTTCCTGAGCCTCGTGAGGAGATGTATCCAATGTCACCAAGAGGACGCTCCAGAGACTCCTCGGGCCTTAAACTGATTGCTGGCCATATGTTGTTTTCTCCCGACAAAAGAGCGTGCTGCGTGTGTCGTATTCTCGACAAGGATGATCTTGAGGACATTTTGATTTGTTCCAACTGTGGTTTGAACGTTCATGCGTCATGTTATGGAGTCTCCAGTAAAGACTCAATGCTCTATATTCGAGAATGGTGCTGTGATTCGTGTTCTAACGACCTCCATCCTATCTTCAGTACCTACTACGGCTGCAGTTTGTGTTATTCTAAAGAGATCGACCATGACTCGGCGATTACTGGTTCTCCGACTGCGTATCCTGATGCATTGAAACGCACTACTGAGTTCAAATGGACCCATATAATCTGCTCGGTTTTCAGTCCTGATATTCGATTCCAAGCAGCGAAGCTGTTACAAGGAGCGATTAATGTCCCAATGTCGCTTGTTAAGAATGAATTAGATTTCTGCGACATTTGCAACATAAAAAGTGGACTCATCAGTATGTGCATGCTTTGCGAGAATTCATATCATGTTACTTGTGCTCAGGACACGCCCGATTATTTCATAGGGTTCCGCATCTGTTCAGAGCTCGAATACAATGGGCAATCAGATATGTTTGACGACAGGGCCAAGAAACTCGTCAAGATTGCTCTGACGGGTGTGGTGGGAATTCCAGAACCAGTCATAATTTGTTCGGACCATCCAATGGAGGAACAAACCAAATACACCCTTGTCAGTCTAAGGGAGCGCGCTAATTGGGTTGATTCCGCAGAGTCCGATCTCCCGCTCATCCAACTCTATATTCAAGGGTTTATGCAATGGCGAGGCAACATTCGGGGACCTTCGTTACGGTATTACGAGTCTAATTTGGTCAAGGAGGAGATAAAGCGTATCAAACTCAAGGGAAAGATGGCAGATAACAAGAATAAATCCATAAAACTACGAAGAGGTGGCGCAATCTTGGGCACTGACGATTTACTTCAGGACAATTTCTTGGACTCTAATGATTCGTCTAACCCACCAATTTGCTCCAACTCGGATGCGTGTACTTATTGCAGTGTTATAACCACTCCAATGTGGTGGAAGTCACAAGAAGCATCCAAAGGATGTGGATTTTGTCACAAACCAGTGCCTTACGAGGCACCAAAGCCACATTTCCAGAATTTCAATGATGTTGAATTGAACGGGGAACTATATGGAACAAAATGAAAGGTTAGAAAGATATATACTATAATAAGAGGTTTTAGAAGTTGAAAGTGTAGATACTGATTTCAATTGGAGAGCATGTGGGATTGACCTAAAGGTTGATGTCCAATAATCGAGTGTACCCCAGTGATTTTATGAGTGATTTGCAGAACCGGAAAAAATGTAGTTCTCAAGAGGAAAATCGCCCATATTAGAGCGCTTTCGATGATCAGTGTGAACAGAACGACTGGATACGGGTCTCCTATCACGGTATTGCAGTGATGCTGAGAGCTTACTTGATTGGTGTATGGATGTTTAGTAGACGTCGAAAAGTGGTGTTTGGATGTTTTTCACCGATCACGACAAAACGCTCGATTTGAGCCACTCTGTCATGGCTCAACAACTTAACGAAATAATGGCAACTCCGTATTTCTCAGCTAAAGTAAAGTCGGTATTGTCAGCAGACACTCTTATCTTGGTCCCAGCTAACCATACTGGACCTCAGCCTCCAGTTGAAAGGCAATTGACCTTGGCTTACGTACAAGCTCCTGCATTGTCGAAGAACGAAGTGTTCTCCTTTCAAGCAAGAGAACTTCTTCGAACTTTGATGGTGGGAAAGGTTGTTAAATTCAAGGTCTTATACTCTTTGCCAGGATTGGGTGGAAGCAAGCGTGAATTTGGTGACATTAAGACTCCTATCTTTGATAGCTTGATTGAGTACCTCATTAGCAAAGGTGGGGTAAAGGTCAAGGAGACCAGTGATCCAGTGGATGAAGAGTACTATTACCACTTGGAAGACTTACAAGAGAAGGCTAAATCCGATAAAGTTGGCCTCTGGGTTCACTTGAACAAGATTGACTTGGCTGATGAACTTATTTTCGATGAGATTCAAGGCTCCAAAACCAAGCCGGTCGATGCAATCGTCGAAAAGGTTATCAGTGGAGACAGGCTTTTGGTGAGATTTCTTTTGTCTAAACAAAAGCATGCCGTTCTCCCGGTGTTGATTGCGGGCGTCAGGGCTCCTAGATCTGCGGCTGATGCCACTGCTGAACCGTTTGGCAATGAGGCTAAGGCCTTTGTGGAGCAACGTCTTCTCTTGAAAGATGTCAAAGTTTCTGTGATTGGGGAGTCGGCCAATAAAGTTCTCGTGGGTAAGATTATCCATCCCGCTGGAAATATTGCAGAAAAGTTGTTGGAGAATGGGCTTGCCAGTGTGGTTGACTGGCAATCTTCTATCGTTGGTGCTAGCAATATGTCTTTCTTACGGGCCGCCGAGCGGAATGCAAAGGTTCATCAAAAAGGTATCTGGAAGCAGTCTTCTTCAGGTGCTGCTTCCGGTGGCGCCTCTAGCAAGTCAGTGGTTTCTCCAGGAGCCGAATTGACTGTCACTATTGCTAAAGTCATTTCTGTGGACACTGTGTTGATTCGCACCAAGGACGACCAAGAGTTCACTTGCCAGTTGTCCTCGTTGCGTGGCCCTCGAAGCGCCGATGGCCAAGCTGCTTTCGTACCATTAGCCAAAGAATTTGTCAGAAAGAAGACCATTGGCAAACATTTGAAGGTAACTGTTGATGGTATCAGACCAAAATCAGACCAATTTGAAGAAAGACCAGTTATTAGCATTTACCTTGCAGAGGATTCGAACCTTGCCCAGCAAATTGTCCGGGCTGGTTGGGCTACTGTTGTTCGTCATAGAAGAGGAGCAGACGACCGAAGCCCTGATTGGGATATCTTGATTGAAATTGAAAAGCAGGCAATAGAGAAGAAAGTAGGTATGCACGGGAAGCTTCCTCCTGCCGAAAGAATTGTCGACGCTAGTGAGTCAGCGGGAAGAGCTAAGACTTTTTTGCCAACTTTTGCCAATAGAGCCAAGATTCCTGCTGTGGTGGACTATGTATTGTCTCCTAACAGATTCCGCTTAGTTTTACCAAAGGATGGGGTTAAATTAGTGCTTGCTCTCGGCGGTTTAGTGAATAAAGCGGCAAAAGACTCAGCTTTAGCTCAAGCGGCACTCGACTATGTCAACAAAAAGGCATTTCAGCGCGATGTAACTATCGAAGTCTATAACGTCGACAGAGTTGGTTCTTTCATTGGGAATCTATATCTTCCTGGCCAGAGCCTTCCATTGCAGATTAACCTTTTGACTCAGGGATTCTCTGAAATTCATGACTTTTCGATCGATGCCACCAAGCATGCCGATCAATTCTATGAGGCTCAAGAAGCTGCTCAAAATGCACACCTGGGTATTTGGAAAGATTGGTCTCCAGAGGAAGAAGAAAAAGTTGAAGAAGTTACTGAGTCTACTGCTAACTTGTCCATCACCAAGAAGTACTATGACATCGAGGTCAATGATATCTCCGACGATGGATTGCTCGCGTTCCAATTGATTAATGAAGAGAACGAAAAGTTGATCCCATTTATGAAGCTGTTCCATGAGTTCCACATGAGCGCCCCTATCAAATCAGTTGCTGCGACAAGCGGTGCTGTCACAGCCTACCCTCAATTGTTGAGTTCTGCTCCAAAGAAAGGGGATTTGGTGTCTGTTGCATATTCCAGAAACGGGAAGTATTACAGAGGAAAAGTTATCGGTTATGATGGTGCCTCTAAAAAGTACAAGGTTCAGCACATCGATTTTGGTAACTTTGATGAGGTATCCAGTTCTGCTTTCAGACAATTGCCTCCGCAATTTTCATTGACAACGCTTCCTGCACAGGGCCATGTTGGTTCTCTTGCCTTAATCAAACTTCCACCATCAAAGCCTACCAACTATTTGGATGAAGCTATTGACTTTTTGGATGAGTTGATCATTAACAAGAAGATCATAGCACTTGAAAATAAAGCTACTCCTGAGCCTACTGTGTCAATGGCTTTCACTCTTTATGATCCTGAGAAGGTCAAGAATCACCCGACATACTCTGTTTCAAAGGAGCTCGTGGAAAATGGTTGGGCTATTGTTAAGAAGTCGTTGAAGGGCTGGGAGACTAGTTACTCGAAAGAGCAAAAGGAATTGCTCAAGTTGGAAGCCGCTGCTAGAGCTCTGCGAGCTGGTTGCTGGGAGCATGGTGACATTGAAGACGACTTGGACTAATCCTTATGATCAATCTATAGGCACTCCGGCAAGTACGTCGAACAAAAGCTTTGGTTTTAAGAATGCATCATCACTGTAGAAGCGTAAGAGAAGAAGACAGGGACGTTGCACCAGCCTCAAGTAGCCTATTTCCCAAATTGGAATCGTGGCTGATCACTGTGGCGGAGTAATTATGTGGCAAATTACTGTGGCTTTAAATGTGGCTCAACATTTTTTTAACATCCTCTTCTTCTTCTTCTTCTCAACATCTTTATTATTTTGAGCACAGTATAGCTATACCTGTCTAAGCTAGAGTTCCTCTGGCTGGCTGTCGATGCATTCCGCTGAACCATTAAGATTATATAATCGGTTACATAATCATTTGACTTTAAGTGTACGGTAAATCCCAGAAAGAAGTCGCAGCTTAAACATAAAAAGCTCGCGCGTGCACCTTGAGAATTCGTAGAATACGCAGAATACTATGATTTTTTATTGTTTTGAATTTTTGGACCACAAATATAACAAAGTTTGATGGTAATTTCGACTTCCATACCCACGAATTTGGGATTGTGGTTCTGCGAGTTTTTGCTCTAGACGTGGGAGTACTTTTTCCTGTGCTACTGCGAATTTCATTTTCTCAGGAAACAAATTCTTTGAGAGACTTACTGTAACACAGGACCTTTAAACTCATTGTCCGGAAAATCAGAACAATAGAGAACCATCATCATCATAACATCTTATATTGAAGGTATATACTCTGCCATCGTGGGAGCATACCCTGATGAGCGGCGGCCTACTACTGAATATATGTATGACAAGTCAAACCTGTTGCTGGGGTAAACCCTCTGGGGAAAAAAACCTCTCACTTTGGCTTGTGACACTGCAGATCCGAGGTAACGCTGCTCGGCTGGTTCGTGTTCATTTGTATCTCTGCCTTTGGTCTTTGTGGCCAACGGACACCTATCAGATGGCTTAGACGTGGTCGTGCTGTCGAGGAATGTGGACATTGCCACACCCTGGCATGCAGCCAGCCTTAGGAAACAACTCCGTCCGTCTTGTGGTGCTTTAAGCTATGTTATATCTCTGGCGGCTTAGTTAGAGTAACTCATCGATCGCTCGATGTACTCTGTGAGTT